>CAUYQV010068483.1:0-12210 GCA_963574575.1 Galagoides demidoff | reverse complement strand
GGGGGGGTGGAGGGAGGGTGATGAATGGGATCACCCCTATGGTTCATCCTATAAGGGTACATGTGAATCTCTCTAAATGTAGAATATAAATGTCTTAACACAACAACTAAGAAAAAGACATGAAGGCTATGTTAACCAGTTGGATGAAAGTACTTCAAATTGTATACAGAAACAGTACACTGTACCCTATGAGAGTATTAATGTACACTGTTATGATTTAATAAAAAAATAAATAAAAACAATTGATTTCCTGGAAACAAAGAATAGAATGATGGTGACCAGAGGCTGAGGAGGTTAGTGAGGATGGAAGCATAAAGTAAAGATGATTAATGGGTGAAAAATATATACTCATATAGTTAGATAGAATGAACATTAAAAATAATTAATTAATTTAACTTTTTAAATAAAACAGCCTTTCCTACCTCAAAAATAAATGAATGTAGTTCTTACACCTATGTACAGTTTAAGGAAGGGCTCCTTATAAAACTAATCATTTCTCAACACTGGCTTTTTTAATGGGGCTAAACAAGTCACAGATTTCATCTCTGGGCAAGACAGCATACTGTGATGTGTTTGAGTCAGTACTTCAAACACCAGTCAAGGTTTTACATCAACAATTATCCCTACTCCATATTCATGGGTGACTAAAAATGAGACTTTTTTAACAACTTGCAAAGAATTATTTTAAAAAAGAAAAGTAATAAAATAAAAAAGACTATAAATAAAAAATGTTTTTTATTAAATCATTGCTGTGTACATTAATGCAGTCATGGGGTACAATGTGCTGGTTTTATATGCAATTTGAAATATTTTCATCAAACAAATTTATAAACTTGGCTTTTCCAACTTTTATCTGTGTACTCTTTGTTCAAACCAAGTCCCTTGGGTCTCTCTCCACACAGAGGGAAATATTTCTCGCATGTGTGTGATGAGGATGCCTTCATTTTCTCCACTCCCAGCTTCAGTAGAATGTTGACTTGTGATCAACAGAGAGAATAGATCATGGTAAATGGGCTATTTTTCCACATGGCATGTTTCCCCTAGCCATCTTGTTCTTGGTCTGGAAGAAAAGTTTCCATGACAACCAAATCACTAACATTCACTCCTCACAAGCTGATGTGCTAACCTCCCAATTGATCAGCTGGATACTGTGTTAAAATTATTTCACAAAGATCGTATAATCTAAAGGGATTATTTCTCCATTTGTTTTTACAGAACTGTCTCATTGGTAGAAACTACTTATATTGGGCCTAACTTTCACTTCTCGTCCTTTATAAGAAAAATTCCAACAAACAGAACAAGTCCATGACATCAAATAGTCATGTCATGGGAAATAAAATATAAATGGGAACTTTGGGAATTTTCCTTTCCTTTAAGGATGTGTAGCAGCTTTGAGAACAAAACCAAACTTTTTATTTGTTCCCTCCTCATGAACCTATTACAAGGTCTAGTAGGTAGTATACATTTAAAAAATATTAAACAGGCTCGGCGCCTGTGGCTTGAGCAGCTAGGGCGCCAGCCACATACACCTAAGGTGGCAGGTTCGAATCCCCAGCCCGGGCCCGCCAAACAACAATGATGGCTGCAACCAAAGAATGGCCAGGCGTTGTGGCGGGCGCCTGTGGTCCCAGCTACTTGGGAGGCTGAGGCAGGAGAATCGCTTTGAGCCCAGGAGTTGGAGGTTGCTGTGAGCTGTGATGCCATGGCACTCTACCCAGGGGGATGGCTTGAGGCTCCATCTCAGAAAAAAAAAAATTAAACAGTCTATCATTTAAATATCTCCTAAAATGTACTAAAATACATCTCTATGTTCAGAGATGGTATGTTTCCATTGATGGGTTGAGGCAGAATTAACCTGAAAAAAATGTTGAAAATGTCTATTAATAAAAGACAACACGCTTGCAGTGGTCACATATTTTAACACACCAATTGTTAAACCTGTATATGTAAGAAAGATTAGAAGGAAATATGCTAAAATATTTACCATTATTATGTTTAACAGGTGGGCATATGGGAGTGTTTCTTCTGGTTTTTCTCAATTTAATTTTTTCTTTTTTATTAACAAAATTAATTTTTCTATTGACTATCTACTATGTTCAAGGCACTGTGCTAGTCAGTAGGGTCAGAAAATTAATGAATCTTCTTCATACTTATAACAATAAAAAGAAGTGACCTGGTACTGGTATAAATGTTCAAACATAGATCAATAGAACATAGAAATAAAATCATACACTTCCAACTAACTGATCTTTGAAACAACAGACAAAGACATGCATTGGAGAAAGGACCCTCTACACAACAAACAGTGCTAGATGAGCCACATGCAGAAAAATGACACTAGGTCTCTTTTACCATACACAAAAATTAACTCAAGATGGATTAAAGACTTAAATGTGAGACCTGAACCCATAAAAATTTCAGAAGAAAACTTAGGAAAAACTCTTCTGGACGTAGGTTTGGGCAAAGAATTTGTGACAAAGAACCCAAAAGTAAATACAACAAAAACAAAAATAAATAAATGGTATGAACAGAATAGTATCTCACAGATCAATTGAACAGTTTTAATGCCCCTCTTAAAAGATACAAACTGGTTTAATGGATAAGAAAACACAACCCAAATGTATTTTATATCCAAGAAACTGATTTAACTTGTAAAGATACTTATAGACTCAAGATAAATGGGTGGAAAAAATATTCCATTCAAATGGAAACCAAAAGCAAGCAAGAATAGCTATTCTCATATCAGATAGACTTTAAATCAACAATGGTGAAACACAAAGTCAAAGGTGATCAGTATAAAATGATAAAGGGATCAAACCAACAAGAAGATATAACAATTCTAAATATATATGCACCTAACACAGAAGCTCCCAAGAAGGGAAAACTTCTACACTGCTGATGGGGCTGCAAACTAATACTTCTTTCCTTTTTGGAGAGAAGTATGGAGAATCCTCAAAGATCTAAAAGATCTTCCCTTTGACCCTACAATCCCATTACTAGGTTATCTACCCAGAAGAACAAAAATCATTTTAACATAAAGACATTTGCACTAGAATGTTTATTGCAGCTCAATTCATAATTGCCAAGTCATGGAAGCAACCTAAGTGCCCATCAACCCATGAATAAATCAACAAACTATAATATATGTATACCAGGGGATATTATTCAGCCATTAAAAAAGATGGAGACTTTACATCTTTTACATTTACCTGGATAGCATTGAAATACTTAGTGAAGTATCACAAGAATGGAAAAATAAAAATCCAATGTACTTCATACTAATATGAAATCAATATATAAACAATTACATGCCCATAAGAACAATAAAACACTAATATAATCCAATTTGGGGGTAAAGGGAAGCAGGAGTGGGGAGGATGTTGGGCAGAAGGAGGGAGAGCATGAGGCGGGATCTTACTTACCTAAGGTGCACATTGTGAGCGTGTATTACATGCCCCCTGGGTGAGGGGATCTTCTACAAATGGAACTCTGCCCTGGAAGTGAGAACAATGTAACCTAAAAATTGTAACCTAACCCATTTAATTTGAAAAAATAAAAGAAATTCAAAAAAAATAAGAAACACAGAAGCTCCCAGATTCATAAAGCAAATTCTACTTAGTCTAAAAAAAAGAAGGGCTCTCTCTCGCCTCCTTCTGCCTTCCTTCTCTCTCTCTCCTCTGTCTTCCCCCTCACTCTTCTCTACTCACTATTCTCTTTCCCACTCTCTCCTTATCTCTCTCCCCTCTTTTCTCTCCTCCTCGGTGCTGCTCTTCAGCCTCCCTCCCCCCACCAATAAAAACCTTTCATATAAGCTAAAAAAAAGAAGAAGAAGAAGCAGCAAATCAACAGTAACTTCATAATATCCAAGGTTTTCAACTCCCCACTGACAGAATTAGACAGATCTTTGAAGCAGAAGATAAACAAAGAAACACTATACTTCAATGGGACTCTAGGAAACACGGACTTAACAAACATTTACAGAACATTCTACCCAAAAAACTGCAGGATAAACACACTTCTCATCAACACATGGGACATTTTCCAAAATAGACCGTGAAAGATATCTCAGCATATTTTGAAATACTGAAATTATACCATGCATCTTCTCAGATCACAATGAAATAAAAATAGAAATCAATTCCCAAGAGGAACTCGCTGAACTACCCAATACATGGAAATTAAACAACCTGCTTCTAAATCATTTTTGGCTGATTCACAAAATCAAGATTAAAAATTAAAAAAAATTAAACTGAATGACAAAGGCATTCAATCATCAAAAATTTACAGGATACAAAAAACACAGTCCTAAGTGAAAAGGTTATTGCCTTAACCACCTACGTGAAAAAGACAAAAATATCATAAATTAACAACCTAATGGTACTAGAAAAAGAACAAACCAAACCCAAACCTAGTAGGATAAAAGAAATAAAGCTCAGAGCAGAACAAAACAAAATGGAAACCAAAATAATAATAATAATAGCAATAATGACAATAATAATAAGAATACAAAGGATCAATATAATAAAATGTTAGTTCTTTGAAAATATAAACAAAATCAATAGAACACTTCCTAGATTAACCAGACTCAACAAGCTCAATCAGAAATGACTAGGGAAACAAAAAGCTCCACCCCTATAGATTCACAACCAAATTCTACCAGGCCTACAAAGAACTGGAACCCACTGCATTGAAATTCATCCACAATGGCTCGGCGCCTGTGGCTCAATCGGCTAAGGCGCCAGCCCCGTACACCTAAGGTGGAGGGTTCGAATCCCCAGCCCGGGCCTGCCAAACAACAATGATGGCTGCGCCTGTGGTCCCAGCTACTTGGGAGGCAGAGGCAGGAAACTCGCTTGAGCCCAGGAGTTGGAGGTTGCTATGAGCTGTGATGCCATGGCACTCTACCCAGGGGGATAGCTTGAGGCTCAGTCTCAAAAAAAAAAAAAAAGAAAACAGTCTGTTTCAAAGTCACTGCTGAAGATTCCTGGCACCTGGTACAGTGCCTGGCATAGTCAGCACACACATACCAGTTGAATGAATGATATTAAGGTTCTCACACTGAAAAATAATAGAATAAACTGCCAAAGAAAAGTAATGAATGTGGCTTTTCTAAAGGAAATTTGAAATAAACGCATTTTTTCTGTCAAGAATAGTTTAAGTATAAATTGGCCTAAAGGGATGATAAATAAGGGATATAAAAACTAGATGACCTCTTTCATATCTATTTCAGACCTAAATTTTAAAAGAAGCAAGGGTATCTGCTTATGGGGGAGGGAGGGAGGAGTGCTGAGAACTGATTTCACAGCACATTTGCCACAGAGCCCCTTCCTGACTCCCAGTAAGTCTGGTCCATGTGATGGCCCTGTAAGAGACAGGAATGAGGGAGGAAAAGATATGGTAGGGTCACTTCCCTGTTATCAGTACAGCACTCACCAGGAACCAACCTCCTCCTCCTCCATCCCCTACCCTGGTTTTCCCTGCTCTAGAGGGTTCCAGTAAAATTGTTTCCTCTCCTTTCCCTAAAAAGGCAAAAGCCTAGAATGATAAAAGCTTGCTGCTATCAACCTGGGTGTTGCTGATCTCTGGGTACAACAACATCCTTTACTGGTTCCCATAAACTTTCCCACATTTCTCTGACAAGTCCCTTCATTAAAATCACTTCAGAATCCTAGCTGAATATGCCATGTTTCCTGCCTGGACCATGACTGATATAGTTTATGAACACAAATACAAAGAGAAGATTGATTAATTAATAGTCTCTCAAGAGTTTAAGTTAACTGTTGATGTTATAGTCTCTCAAATATCCTATTTTCTGGCAAAAAAAAATAGGATAAAAATTTTTTTTAATATGGTAGCTATTTTTTCCCCCAATTTAGATTCTAGATTTTGTTTCACCTTGAGTTTTTGCTTTAAACCAAGTAACAAGTATCTCTGCAATTAGAACCACATCTTTGGGTGCAGGACACGTATTTGAACAGAATAAGAAAATGTACAACAGAAAAAAATTAGAATGTTTTTCAAATAATGCTGGAGAAAAGTTTTCCAATGATGCAAACATGTAAAAATTGCTTGATTTTTTTTTTAATTTGAAGGCCAAAAAAAAAAAAAAAAACCCAAAACACATATACGTTTAAACGTTACTCTAAATTTTTAAACAAGCATCAATAGTTTGGTTTTATCAAGGGTGGTGGAGGCCTAAGGCTTATATAATTAGGAGGAGAACCTCTTAATGAGGGAAAAGAATCAGTACAACTATGCATATGAAATTAAAACAGGGTGACAGGACCTTAGCAGAAAAGGGCTCTGGAGCTTCAGCTCCATAAGCTTCATGGTAAATCCACCTCTAGTTATAAAAACAAAATACCTTTTTATAAATCCATCATTAAATTATAAGTAGAATTTTTAATACTAACATTTATTGAACACAAAAAGAAAAATCTTAAACTTTATAATGAAAAGCTAAACTTTTACTTTGTATCAAATTTCAGTAATCATATAATGTAATCTTAGTCTATGGAATCATGAAATCTTATTATGTAATCATATAAACCATACTAGAAGTAAAGAATTGTTTGCAATTAGTTGAGGTAAAGAATAAAATGCAATTCCTAGTAAAATAGTTTGCAACCGAGATTCATTGCCATTTTTCTTTCTTTTTTTTTTTTTTTGAGACAGAGCCTCAAGCTATCCTCCTGGGTAGAGTGCCATGGCATCACAGCTCACAGCAACCTCCAACTCCTGGGCTCAATTGAGTCTCCTGCCTCGAGTAGCTGGGACCACAGGCGCCCGCCACAACACCCGGCCATTTTTTGGTTGCAGCCGTCATTGTTGTTTGGTGGGCCCAGGCTGGGGATTCAAACCCGCCACCTTAGGTGTACGTGGCTGGCGCCTTAGCCGATTAAGCCACAGGCACCGAGCCCATTGCCATTTTTCAATTAAACATTGATTCAAAAAGTACCTTTCCTCTTTCTAGAAAACAAAATTGAGAGGTCTCTTTAACGTATAATCACTATTTTACTAGTTAATAAAATAATTATCTTAAAATAATAATGTTTCTGTCAAATAAAAAGATTTTAAGATAAAGGAATTATAGGGCGGCGCCTACGGCTCAGTGGGCAGGGCACTGGCCCCATAAACGGAGGGTGGCAGGTTCAAACCTGGCCCCAGCCAATCTGTAACAACAATAACAACAAAAATAAAGGAATTATAAAGCCTTTCTTACTGTGGCATTTAACTTCAAATAATCTTAGCTAATAGCACTTTTATGTACTGATCTAACTCCCTCTCACTAAGGGAATGGGAATGACAAGAAAACAGAGGAAATGTAGAAATCTTGGTTTCAAACAAAATATTCAGATTAGGCTGAGACATAAAACAAAAGTGGGCATTATATTCACAATGAGTCATGTTGTGCTAAAAATTCCTGCATGCTGCTGGCCGTTGGGCGGGTTTGTGAGACCTGGGCACTCACTGGGCAATTTATGGAATCCTTACCCCACCCCATGAATTTAGCAAGAATAGCTTAAAAATTGGCTGGCCTATATAACCAGAAGTTTATTCCTTATGGTGGCTCTGAAACAAGGCTGAACGTAAAACAGGTACAGATTGTCAGAAGTCTATGAATCTGATTAAAAGAAAGAAACCAAGCTGAGAGGAAGAATGTCCTCTCTGGGATTCTAACACTTTTTAAAAACTGTTATCCTGGCTCAGTGACCATAGCTCAGTGGCTAAGGGCACCGGCCACATGCATCAGAGCTGGCAGGTTCGAATCCAGCCCAGGTCCGCCAAACAACAATGACAACTGCAACCAAAAAATAGCTGGGCATTGTGGCAGGCGCCTGTAGTCCCTGCTACTTGAGAGGCCGAGGCAAGAAAATTGCTTAAGCCCAAGAGTTGGAAGTTGCTATGAGCTGTGATGCCATAGCATTCTACCAAGGGTGACAAAGTAAGACTCTGTCTCAAAAAAAACTATTATCCTTCCCATTCTTATGATAATGGAACAATAGAGAGTGAACAAAGCAAAAAATGACAACCCTTTTTTTCCATGCCTTTTTTCCAAGGCTTCGTTTCCATGCCAGCATATATATAGCAGCTATAAAAATGATTTGTAGGCCAGGCATGTGGTGGCTCACACCTGTAATCAAGCACTCTGGGAGGCAGTCAGGAGTTGGAGACCAGCCTGCATAAGAGTGAGATCCCATCTCTACTAAAAATAGAGAAACCAGCCAGGTGTTGTGGCAGATGCCTACAGTCCCAGCTACTCAGGAGGCTGTGGCAAGAGGACCACGTAAGCCTAAGAGTTTGTTTGAGGTTGTTGTGAGCTATAACGCCACCACACTCTACCCACAGCCACAGAGTGAAACAGTGTTTCAAAAAAAAGAATAATTTGTAGATGTAGGTACAAAGAGTGGTGATAATGAAAAAATCCTTAGAAAGTATTTGTACAAAAAGTCTCTTAAACCAACAATAACAACAACACCTTTGTGCCAACCAAGTCTCACCCTCCCTTCCCCAAAGATATGAGTTAAATCAAAGAAGGGCAGACCATGCAAAATTTTCACACTTTTAATGTGATGGATTTCTGATGTTATGATGGAGTAGCATAAAGGTGGCAACGAAAAACAGCTCTTGCAGTCAAATATCTTAAAATCCACACCCTTTCACCTTGCATGTGTGGAAGAAGAAAGAGCAGAAGATAAAATCACTTCCACCTGGACCACTGCTTTTCTTTATCTGTTAAAGGCACGTATATCACCCCCATCAGAGGCTTCATTTTGACACTGCCATCTTGTAGCTTGTCATACTGCTCCAACATTTGGTTTCCACCTGCAGGACCGACTGGCAATATCAATCTTCCACCAGGCTTTAACTGGTCTATTAGCTAAAAAAAAAAAGAAAAACACATATACACCAAGTTACAGATTTTACATCTATAACTGGTTTTTTTACATCACTGTTTTGTTTTGTTTTTTTTCCAAACTAATATGAAGGTACAATTTTTACATTATGTTGTTCTCACTTCCAGGGTAAAGTTCCATTTGTAGAAGAGCCCCTCACCAAGGGGGCATGTTAAATACCCTCATGATACATCACTGTTAATGACTTTTACTGTCCATGGACAGAAAGCAGAAATGTGTTTTCTTTGGTATATTCAGGTTGAGAATAACTAATCTGAAAATCCAAGGTTGGAAATGCTCCAAAATCCAAAATATGACACCACAAGTAAATAATTTTACACCTGATTTCATATGATGAGTAGCAGTTAAAACTGTTCCATGCACAAAGTTATTAAAAGCATAATAAAATTGCCTTCTGTGTATATGAAACATAAATAAATTTCATGTTTCTACTTAATATCTCATTTGGATCTAAAAAAAATCCAAAACACTCTGCTCCTAAGCACTTTGGATAAGGGTTACTCAAACCTATACATACTTTGATTGTTATACTATTACTCAGCATCAGCCCCCTCTACTAAACTACAAGTTCCTTGAAAACAGAAACTGTGTATTATTCATCTTTATGTTCCCAACATCAAACATACAGTAAATACCTGGTATAACCACAGTGCTCAAAAGGTTTGAACTCAACCACCCAGTGTAGAACTATTCTTTTAGGGAGGTCAAGGGCAAAGCTTACAATTCTAATGCCTGTTTGTTCCTGTTCTGAATCTCTGTGGGTTGAAAGGGAGGAAGAGGGCAAGTGTAAAAAATCAGTAAGGAACCCCTATCCTATTAGTTTAGAATCTAGGGCATCACTGAAGCAAAGATAAGGGAACCCTAGCTATATGATTAAATTTAGGATTACATGATTGAGGTTACAGTAAGCTATGATTACACAACTGTACCCCAGCCTGGGCAACAGAGCAAGACCCTGTGTCTAAAAATATAATAATAATAATAATAGAATATGCTTCCTTCTCACTGCCAACTATGCATATCATACTTACTTACTATTCTTTAAGACTGAGTTCAAGTTTCATCCTTGTGTAGTTTCCTTGGAGACTCAATGGAAAATTTCTTCCCTCATATACATATTTTCTTTTCCATCCAATTATATATCATACACTAATGACATGCTATCATATAACTAATTTCTTTGTTACATATGAGACACATGTATTCTAGAACATAAGCTCTGTGAGGGTACAATGTATGACAAATACTTCCTCGTATCTCTCATGCACCTAAAATAGTCTCACATATTCTTTCTTTTTTTTTTTTAAGACAGTTTCATTATGTCACCCTTGGTACAGTGCGGTGGCATCACAACTCACAGCAACCTCGAACTCTTGGGTTTAAGCAATTCTCTTGCCTTACCCTCCCAAGTAGCTGGGACTACAGGTGCCCGCCACAATGCTGGCCATTTTTTGTTGTTGTTGTTGCAGTTGTCATTGTTGTTTAGCTGGCCGGGACCAGGTTTGAACCCACCAACTTCGGTGTATGTAGCTGGCGCCATAACCACTGTGCTACTAGCGCCGAGCCACATATTCTTGGATTTAATAAAACTTCACCGAACTGATTATCAGGTCATGAACACCAGAGGGATTTTCCCACTTCTACTGTTGCCCTAATTCTTACCTGGATCAAATATTGCTTCAAGTAAGACAGCCATAAGCTGGGGGTTAGTAATTTTCATGTCATTTATATAATTGTTTGCATATGAAAAAAAAACGAATAATAGATAACTGTAACCAAAATGCATAACACAAAATTCTTATTCTATCTTCACCATCACCTTTTAGAGTTTAAGTTGAATAAAACACACAAACACATAAAAAAAATCCCAACTCACTGCCTGGGGTACAACTGGGGCTGCAGCTCCTACGTGAATAGCATCATAAGGGGCCTCTGTGGCATATCCCATTCTTCCATCCCCCACTGAAAGGAAAAAGGCATGCTTTAGAAACTATTCAGATCAGACCTAATATGAGGAATTCTAGTCTAAGGGGTTTAAGATAGGGATAGGATAGATTTTTCAATAAATGATCCTGGGACAACAGTCTATTCGTATGAAAAAAGAAGAGCTACCTACCTCATACACACACAGAAATCAATGTTAGGAATATCAAAGACCTAACTGTGTAAAGCTAAAATGATAAAGCTTCTAAGAAATAATATAAGGGCATATCTCTTTTTTTGAGACAGAGTCTCAAGCTATCCCCCTGGGTAGAGTGTCATGGCATCACAGCTCATAGCAACCTCCAACTCCTGGGCTCAAGTGAGTCTCCTGCCTCTGCCTCCCAAGTAGCTGGGACCATAGGCGCCCACCACAACGCCCGGCCATTTTTTGGTTGCAGCCATCATTGTTGTTTGGCGGGCCCGGGCTGGGGATTTGAACCCGCCACCTTAGGTGTACGTGGCTGGCACCTTAGCCGATTGAGCCACAGGCGCTGAGCCAAGGGCATATCTTCATGACTTCACGATATCCTTAAACAGCACAAACTGGTAAGTCTTGAGTACATCATAATTAAAAATCTCAACTTATCCAGAGGGTACCAATAAGATGAAAAAGCACACCATAGGGTGGCAAAGGACAAATTCACAATATGCAGGAACAGACAAAGGGCTAGAAGCCCTAAAAATCAAATAAAAATACGAGCAATATAATATCTGAGCAGGCACATCAAAAAGAGGAAATCCTGGCTCGACACCTGTGGCTCAGTCGGCTAAGGTGCCAGCCACATACACCTAAGGTGGCGGGTTCAAATCCCCAGCCCGGGCCCACCAAACAACAATGACGGCTGCAACCAAAAAAAAAAAAAAAAATGGCCAGGCGTTGTGGTGGGCGCCTGTGGTCCCAGCTACTTGGGAGGCTGAGGCAGGAGACTCGCTTGAGCCTAGGAGTTAGAGGTTGCTGTGAGCTGTAATGCCACCGCACTCTACCCAGGGAGATAGCTTGAGGCTCCGTCTCAAAAAAAAAAAAAAAAAGAGGAAATCCAAATGGCTTTCAACCTCACTGGTTGGAAAGAAAATACTAATTAAAATTACAAAGAGATACAATGCTATGCATTCACAAAAAATAAAAAATAAATAAAATAAAATAAACAATGCTATGCATTTCACTAGGCAGACAAAAAGAGTAATTGTTGGCTCGGCGCCTGTGGCTCAAGCGGCTAGGGCGCCAGCCACATACACCTAAGGTGGCGGGTTCGAATCTAGCCTGGCCCGCCAAACAATAATGACGGCTGCAACCTCAAAAAAAATGGCC
>CAUYQV010068480.1:0-45472 GCA_963574575.1 Galagoides demidoff | reverse complement strand
GGTGGTGGATTCTGTACCTTTTGGTTGTCTTTTTGGGGTCGCAGCTCGCCTCAGGAAGGTTGATGTGTGCTCCTCAATCTTCTCTCTTGGCTCTGCTCCAAACCATCAGCTAATTAGCTAAACTTCTGTCCTTTCAGCCTCCTTCTGGACGGGAGCTTCTGTAAAAAGCTGGCTGCAGTCCGCCATCTTGGCTCCGCCTCTAAATCAGCAGTTCTTAACCTATGGGTTGCGACCCCTTAATAACAATGAAAATACATTGTGGCATTAGGAAGGTGGAGAACCACTGGTTTAAATCAGAAGGAAAAATAACAAAATTTTTACAAAATATTAACAAAATATTCTATACATGCTGGCCACCTCTTTGTGAAATTTTGCAATGAACATTTTGCAAATAAAGGTACCTTAGCTAAAATTTCCCACTTTCCCTACATATGGTGACTTATGGGACAGCCTGTATAAATAAATCAGCCTGAAAAATTTGTGGGGCATAGGGAGTTTCTTTGATACTTTACTGATATCCCCTAAAGAAAACAATTATTCATCCCTGAATGAACATAAGTCTAGTTGAAAGATCCTTCTACTTCCTAAAAGATGATACAGGATCAAAGAAAAGACAACTTCATCTTCAAGGAAGTAGGGCTGTTACTCAATTTTCAGATTCCATAAGCCATCACCTTTTCTAGAGGGGAAAAAGTATCATACCAAGACAGGGTTATTGCATATGAAAGCATATTGGTTTTCTAGGGTTGCCATAGCAAAATACCACAGCTTGGGTGGCTTAAACAATAGAAATTTATTTTCTCACACTTTTGGAAGCTAGAAGGCCAAGATTTAGATGTGAGCAAATTTCATTTCTTCCGAGGCCTCTGTCTTTGGCTTTCAGATGACTGCGTCCTCCTGGTATGTTCACAGGGTCATCTCTGTTGTGTATGTGGCTGACATCCTCTCTGTGGTCCACATTTCTTCTTCTTTTGAGAATACCCAGTCTGATTGGATTGGGTCCCACTCTAAAGATTTTATTTTGACTTAATCACCACCTTAAAGAACTTATCTCTAAAGATAGGTTATATTCTGAAATACTGGGTATTAGGACTTCAACAGATTAATTTTAGGAGACACATTCTTTCATAAGAAGCTATGGTCACTTGGCACCTGGGTATTTTATACCTTTTTAGAAATATATTCAAGGCCTATGATTAAAGCTGGCATATTGGGAAAAGTTTTGAGTTCTGTGATGTAACCTGACCACCAAAAGCCAAAATGATTCCTCTCTACGTAGTGAGTTTGCTCCCTTGATCCCAGGGAGCATGGCCCCCTGAAGCTTTCTGGCACTTTTCTAGAATTGGGACACCAGCTAAGAGACCAGGGTAGTGGTCACTGTTGAAAGCGGAATGCACAAAACTGTGCTTCACAAAAGTCTACACAGACAGTAGTAAAGAAGACAATGTCTTATCCTCAGTCAGCAAAGACCTCAAGGGCTGAGGGTTTCATGTAGTCTTCTTTCTGCTTTCCAGCACACCTTTTTGAAAGCTAGGATTATCCAAGGTTTTCAAAGAAGCTAAAGCACAATAAGTCATGTGTAAGAAAACTTTCTGAGGAATAGAGTCAAAGAAATGGGACTAAAGAAAAAGGTGGTTTTTAGCCTAAAGCAGGAACACAAGGCAAAGCCAAGGGTTCTGAAAATCCTGGGACATGAGATACAAGCAATGGTAGATCTAAGTGGATAGAGGGACTTCTATATTAATGAAAAGAGGAACCACAGATGGGTGTGAGTTTAGGTAATTCTGGAACCATAGCAAAGGCAGAAGACACTGTCAAGCTGCTTCTCATGGCACAGGATGGACTATTTTGTGGGTAAGGTATCTTCATCAGTTTTTTTTTTTAATGACACTACAGAAGCCCTATTGTAGTAGTGACTAGATAGATATTTGTTAAGTGAATAAAAAGTTCATCAAAAAGGTAACATGCCTGCAGAAAAGCACAACATAACAGGCAAAGGCTACACTGGCTACCTGTGGACAAAGAGGAATGCAGTTCTCTGTGTGAACTCCACACTACCATAGTTTACTAAGCATAGTTTTAAATCTTCCTTTAAAATATTTTTAAGATATTTGTGCCACCATGTTTATTGCAGCCCAATTCAAATTGTCAAGGTCGTGAAAGCAACCTAAATGCCCATCAACCCATGAATAGACTAACAAATTGTGGCACATGTATACCATGGAATACTATTCAGCCATAAAAAGTGGAATCTTTACTCCTGGATTGAGTTGGAACATATTCTTCTTAGTAATGTATCTCAGGAATGCAAAAAAAAAGTATCCAATGTATTTAACACTAATATGAAACCAATATATAAACACTCGTACAAATGATAAAGCACAAATATAGTCTAGTAAAGTGGAGGAGTGAGAGAGAGGTGAGGGGAAGAAGGGAGTGTGATTAGCAAGAGGAGAGAGGGCATTTGGTAGTTTCTTACCTAATGTCCATGGTGGCAGGGTATTCAGCATGCTCCCCTGGATGAAGGGCTCTCCTATAACTTGAACTTTACCTTGGAAGTGAGAACAATGTAACCTAAAACTTTGTTCCCTCATATTAGTTTGAAATAAAATAAAAAATAAATAAATAAAAATATGGAAAGAGAGAGATTTGCAGGTGATTACAGTCTGGAGGAAAAATGAGAAAAGAGGGAACTAGCTCAAAGTACTAAGGTAAGAAAAAAATAAAAATATTCTTAAGATTTTTAAAAGGTTATTAAATATGAAATATCTGATTTCTTTGAATATTAACACTAATTTTGACAGTTGGTATCTCTGATATTTTTATTTTTTTTCTTTGTGATGGTACACCCTCATTCCTTCAAACATGTTTTGGCTTGTGATTATCTTTCAGATTTTTTTTAGATTTTTGTGATGCATGGATAATTCATGTTATTTTTGAATATGAGTTTCATTGTGGAACCAATTCAGCACAGACAGCTCAAAATATCAATAAAGTGTTTAGGAAGGATGTGGCTAATGAATACATTATATGTTGATTTTGAGAAGTTTCATTCTTGTGATTTTAATATTGAAAATAAGCCTTGTTGGCAATCTGAGACCAAGCTAGATATAATAAGCTGAAAACTGTTGTAGAAGTGAATACATCTCAACCTATCTATGAATTAGCAGAAAGGTTTGACGTTACTATTCCAGTAATAATGGAACATTTGAAACACATTGGCAAGGTAAAGAAGCTGTATAGATGGTTTCCTCATGAATTAGATGAGTGTCAGAAGAGAAATCATCTTGAATCTTGCCTGCCTTTGCTGTCACAATGTAAAGGCAAAACTTTTCTATGCCATATTGTTACACATGATGAAAAATGGATCCTTTTTGATAGTCACAAGCATTGGGCACAATGGTTGGATAAAGATAAAGTGCCAAAATACAGTGTAAAACCAAACAGTCGTCAAAAGAAGCTAATGGTGTTTGTCTGGTGGTCCAGCTCCGGTATCATCCACTGCAGCTTCATGAAACGTGTTAAATCGATTATAGTGCCTGTCTGCTGATGCCAATTGGAGAATATGATGAGGATGCTTGTGATTCAGCAGCTGAGGTTGGTCAACAGAGACAGCCCAATCTTACTGCAAGACAGCGCTGTCACCCAAACAAATCTGCTCAAACCTTAGAAGCTGGACTTGGAAACTCTCTGTGACCCACCACATTCACCAAAACTTGCAACAAATGACTGCCACTTCTTCCAGGCTTTGGTGAATTTCTTGCAAGAGAAAATATTCAATACTAAAAAAGCTGTGGAAAACACCTTTTATGATCCCATTGCCAGACCTCTTTGCTGCTGGCATAAACAGTCTAGCATATAGATGGCAAAACTGTTGATAGTGTAGGGGCATACTTTGACGAATTGTAGTACTTCTTGTTTGATATATAATAAACTAAACTTTTGATTCAAAATCAGACATTTCAGATGTACAGTTTTTATTGCCAGGTATAGCTCAATAAAACTTGGGGATGGGAAAGGGAGAGTTAAGCTCTATGATGTTATGATCCTGAATTGCCACTAGATGGCAAAAAAGACTTGTTTGTGTTGCACTGAGGCCACCCCAAGGAAGTGCTTTCTCAGAAAGGAAAAGGTAGATTCACTGGGTTTTCTCTGTGTGATTTTTGGTATTTACAAGAAAAAAAAAGTTGTTTATAGTTACATTCAAATTATTTAAAAACAAAAAATAATAAAAAAGAAAAACAAACAGTTGAAGAGAGTTGCTAGTGTCTTATTATCAGAGATAAAGGCTAAGTAATGGTTCTGAGCATCAAGCTGGAAGGTGCTGAAAATAGAAATAAACAGAACCTGTGGTTCCAATGCTAATCTTGCTTCTGCTTTGTGTGATCACGAGACAGCAAGATAGGACACGGTGTTGGTTTCCATGCTGAGTGATTTTTAAAGCTTCAGCATGGCAGGACTCAGCTTGTCCCACTCAGCTTGTTTTCAGTGGGGTGGGGAGATGGCCTGCCTTGTCAAGACAGACACTACTGTTTTCTAAAAATGTCTTCTAAGAGAGTATATTAGTTTTCTACAGCACTCATTACACAGTGCCACAAACTTAGTGGCTTAAACAACAGAAATGTATTCTTTCTTTCTTTCTTTTTCTTTTCTTTTCTTTCTCTATTTATTTTGAGACAGAGTCTCACTATGTCACCCTTGGTAGAGTGCTGTGGTGTCACAGCTCACAGCAACCTGAAATTCTTGGGATTAAGTGATTCTCTTGCCTTAGCCTCCCAAATAGCTGGGACACCTGCCACAATGCCTGGCTATGTTTATTGTTATTGTTGTTGTAGTTGTCATTGTTGTATAGCAGGCCCGAGCTGGGTTTGAACCCACCAGCTCAGATATATTATTGGCGCCCTAACCACTGAAATACAGGTGCTGAGCCAAGAAATTTATTGTCTTACAGTTCTGGAGGCTAAAAGTCCAGATTAAGGGTTGGTTCTGTCTGAGGGCCTTGAGAAAGAATCTGTCCCATGCCTCTACCTATCTGGTGGTTTGCTGGCATTTTTTTGGCATTACTTGAAGCATCACCCCCGTCTCTGCGTTCATCTTCATGCAGCATTCTCCCTGAGCGCATTTCTTTGTACAGATTTTTTCCTTTTTCGTAAGGACAATAGTCCTATGGGATTAGGGCCTGCACTACTCCAGTATGATAGCATGCCCTTATCTTAACTAATGACATCTGCAATTGCTCTGCTTCCAAATAGGGTCACATCTGAAGTACTGAGGAGTAAAATTTCAACACAGGAATATTTGAAAGACGGGATTCAACCTTAACAAAATTCTTTATCTAAGTGGGGATTATAAGTATCCTTTGGTTGGGTGTTTTTCTTTTTTGTGGTTGGGGTGGTGGTTAAATTTTATGAGATAGTTAACATGGCTATTGCATAGAAATGTATGAAATGTATCAGTGAACCTTTATGCTAAAAGGCAATGATAAATTATTTTTCTCATTCCTCCCTCCCTCTCTTCTTCCCTTCCTGTCTTTCTCTCATCCTTCTTTGCTTTCTCCCTTCTTTTCTTCACATGATGATGTCATGCTAACATACGGCTTGTAATTGGAAAATACTGAATCAGTAGAAAATAGGAGAGGAATAAAACAAAGGCTAGGGGAGAGAGTTTATAATCTACCAAATATTGGCACCCCTATATCATTTAAAGAATGATCACGCAGAGCCTCATTCGGTGCTGAATGGCCAGTATCCTTTAACAGATAGTCTAAGGTTTTTTGCTAAACAGATTCTGTTTTCTTTTTTTTTTCTTTCTTTCTTTTTGAGTTTTAAAGGGCACTAGCTGCTTGCCTTGTAGGCAAGGGAAGATGCTTCTTATAACATCTTTCTGTATTCCATTTGCTGTCCAAAGTGAAGCCCATTAGGGAATGAAGTTACCTATAGCAACCAAACTGGCCACTGGGAAGCATGCTTCAAAAGTGACTAGCAAGTGGTTCTGCTTTATCAAGAACATGAGTCAATTGCAGTTGCATAATAGCTGGATTTTAGTGTTGTATTTAATTTGCCTCCACGACATATGTTATTTATATCATATAAGTTTAGAAAAATGCTTACAAATGTTTGATGAGTACTTTCAGTGTGAAAGCCACATTTTCAGCAGAAATAACTGAGATGGATAAGGCATGATTTCTGTCTTTAGGAGGAGCAATCCCCATGAAGTGACGCTCATTCAACAACCTGGATATACACACGTGCTTTTCAGCAGCATGGATGATCTGAGTATCTATTGAGACTAGAGCCAGAATCCAGGGCAACTGCCAAATACTCTGCAGGTGGTGGTTGGCAATACCATGCCAGACTGGGTGGTGATTCTTATACTTTGGCCATTGCCTCAAACCTTATTGACCATTCTGCTGGCCCCATATGGGTCAGGCAGGTGAGGGTTGGCAGAGCACCTGGGTATGTCTTTGAGCATATTTGCTGAGGATGATTGTCACCATGATTAGTGTCCTCATCCCCACTCAAGGACAACTCTTGAATGTACTCGATTAACCTTAATGTGCTCATTAATTCTTCAATTTATCACTGTTCTCAGATAACATTATTTTTATTTTAATCCTTAACTCTTTTTTTGCTGGATTAAATTTTTTTCAGAACTCTCAATTTTGCTTCATCCAACAGCTTTTTAAGATATGGAATGCTATGTTTCTTATGATAAATATGTAAGTTGTTTATGTAATAGAGACCCATATTTCTACAGAAAAATTCTTCCTAATTTTATGCCAGGTTAAGTATACTTCTGCAGAGAACACTGTGTGTTTCAGGTACTCTATGAATGTAGTAAGTGTGAGAATGACTAATGTAAGAGAACACAATGAGCTGGGTGCAGAATGGCCAGGAAAGTATATATATAAATAAAAAGAGCCCTTCTAGGAGGACATAGCCAAAAACAGAAGTTGAAAAGATATAGGCCAGGCCTTCAAGGAATCACACAGATTGAAGATGGCATCTCATTTGTTTTCATTCACACTATGTTCCCAGGATGTAGCACATCATCGGTACTCTATAAATACATGTTCACTGACTATATAACTGAACAGATTGAAAATAGTTAACCCAGTAGTTTTGGAATTGGAGGCCCTATTAAGAATTGTTGGTTTAAAGGACCAACAATTTAGTTGGCGAATTGTTTTCAGGTAGGTCACAAGAGACTACAGGTCCTGATGTGTTATTACTAATTTTATTATTTTATGGATAATATTCTTATTGTGTAGCAAGTATCCAGACTTACAAGGTAGCTTCTTTTCCTAAACTTTATTCATTATTCAAAAATAATAATTTTTTACCATGTTGATACAAAATTATATTGTATATTTTTCTCTATTAGTTATTATTAGTACAAAGTTTCTTCTAGTAAGCTCTCATTAGAAGCACTTTTCACTATGAAGATCAACTAATTTGTAGACTTTAAATTCTTGAATTCCATAAAAAATTAATGTCCTGAATACTTGAATTGGGATATATGTGCAGTAGTTAAGTTTAAGAGCTTGGTAAAAAGTCATTTCAAAGAGACTCAATTCATGAAGGACATTAATTATAGCAAGAGGTCTTTGATGTCAGCATCATGTTTGTGCTAAGGTCATAGACTCTCATTATAATTTAAGTGTTTTGACATGTGCTGACATGTTTGGCTTGCTGAAACATATTTAAATATTTCTATAAATCATCTACCAAAAGCTAAGAGAGGACTACCCACACCAACAAGTATCCTTGAGAAATGAGTGCACATTCTTTTTTTTTTTTTTTTTCGCAGTTTTTGGGTGGGGTCAGGTTTGAACCTTCCACCTCTGGTATATGGGGCCAGTGCCCTACTCCTTTGAGCCATAGGTGCCGCTTTGCATGTTCCTCTTGAAGTCACGTTACAAAGAGTCAAAGTTGCTAAACCTTCTGTAGTATGATGAGAGTGTTTTGTGTGTCTTAGGGGGAGCAGTGAGTATTGGTGCCTTCGTTTGTAGGAGTCAGGATAAGGTACCTGTGATGCATGTAAGTAGATAAAATCCGTTTTAGTTTAATCTCCAAGCTTTACTAAAGTGACGAGGGTACAAAAGCGAAAGTTGTCATTCAGTTATCTGTATGGTGTACATTCCTGTTAACGAAAATGTAGTCTTGGCTGCTTGCATCTGGAAAAGCAGGAATTTTGCCACAGATAGAGATACTTTATCTAAAAGACACAGAGTCTGACCACTAGAAAATGAACAAGATTGGGGGACATGGAGAAATCATTAGCTTTTCTATATCTTTGTTGAAATATTCTTTAAGATCATCCAGTTCTTTTCCTCTGATTCTTTCTTATTGAACAATCTTCTGAGAACACATTTTATTTCCAAAATACTTAAGTTCCTATATATAATACCAGGGAAAGAGTGCTCAGGGCTTGTTGGAAGTGTTATTCTAGATGATAAGTTAATTATTATCTGTTTTATCATCTATCTTTTGAGAATTTGTTTGTTATAAACCATCCCCTGAGAGACCCATTAACTCTTTATGCACTGATAAGTTCAAAGTTATGAGAACAAATATACCAAGGGCCAGATGTGGGCCATTACGTCCAGCAGACTCTGAGGGAGACTTCACGGTCCTGCTTAGGCCCTTCTTATCTTCCTCTCTAATATCAGTGCTTTTTCCAAAGTCAGCATGATCCAATTATGAAAATCCACTGATTAGTATGTGACATAAACATAAATGTTCTCAGAAACAGATTTTTTTTAATCTTTAAAGCAGAAATACCAACTTATAAGTACATGATGGAGTTAAGGCCTCCTTATAAGGCTTATAGTTGGCAAAATATGCTTTGCTACTACACATCTTCACATGCCAGTTTAATTCTTCTGCTAATATCCTCCTTATAAATCTGGGCTCAATCAACTGTGCCCTCCTGTCTTCATGCCTTGGTTCTTCCAGGCTTTTTAATGGAATAGCTTGTTCAGTTCAGTATAACAGCAACAGCAACAACAACAACAAAAATTGTGAGTGATTATTATGAGTTAGCCAACACACTGGATACTTTCATACATATTTAATAATTATCTCTTCACCCTCTGAAACAATCTCCATTTTACACATTAAGTAAAGGAGGTTTTTGTTAATAAAGTAACTTGTTCAAAGTCAGACAGTGAAATATTTACAGTTTGAACCTTGGCTTATCTGATTCCAAGATCCATACTCTTTATGATAAAGCCTTCTGTCTCTCTCTAATTTGTTAAGTTAATTTAACAGAGATTTTTGTCCTTTACTAGTACAATAGTTTTCTGGTAGCAAAAATTCCTATGTAGCAAACAACGTGGGTCTTCCAGTAGGATAGATCTCACCAATTAAGATAACAGAATGCAGAATGTAGCAATTAGTAATTGAACTGATTTAGAAGTTCTTAATAGATTCCATTTAACTAAAAGATTTTTGACTATTAATTAACATAGCCATGGTTGGGCTGGGTTAATCATGGCCTAATTGTTCTGGGGCTCTCTGCTTGGGCAGTCTTTTCACAAATGCTTGAAGTTGAGTTCATTACCTGGTGTCTGTGAAGGGCTACTAGATTCATCACATAGTTTGAATGTTCTCAATAGTTCAAGGTCTAATAAAAGAGATAGTGAGATAAATATAATTACAATGAAAAGTCTCATTACAACCATATCAACAAATTTTTGTGGGAATCCAAGGTGAGGGCAATGAACCATCTGGGCTTGTGGAAGAGCTTTGCAAGTGAGAAGGTTCTCATTTGTTCAGGTTTGAAAAGGATAGATTGGGAATTTGCCAGGTGAAAAACTGAACAGAAAGAGGAGCTTTGCAGGCAGTGGACACAGATTCTCTAAGAGTATTGACATGTGAAGTAATTCTTTAAGTCCATAGAATAATAATTCAGTGTGGTAGTTTTTTTTTTTTTTATTCGTTTGTTGAAATTATAAGGACATTGGCTAGAGGTTAAGACAAGAGTGTGTAGCCAGAGCCAAATCATGAGGTTGGACATATGGACATGCTCGACTCTGCTGCTTACAGAGAGTCAGTGCATGGCTGGCAGGCTAAAGGGGGAGACTATGAAACATATTTAGGTTCTCCATGATCAAGTAGGCTCTGCTTTTAAAGTTGGATTATGCTAGCTTCTTAGACTTGGATTAGCTGCTTCTTCAGGTCATGCTCAGCACATGCAGTGGAGAAACAAGATCTTTCCATTCTCCCTGAACATTCTTCAAATAACAGGTTGTCAATTTGTGGTTATTAGACCACTATATCTGAAAAACCTGGAGGGAGTCCTAAACAGGCACATTCCTCAGTCCCAGGACTAATATTATTGGCATAAAGGTAATGCCTAGGAATCTTAAGTTTTTTTTTTTTTTTATTGTTGAGGATTCATTGAGGATACAAAGAACCAGGTTACATTGATTGCATTTTTTAGGTAAAGTCACTCTTATAATTGTGTCTTGTCCCCAAAATGTGTGTCACACACTGTGACCCCCCATCCCCCACTGTGTACTAGGTCATTAACTGTTCTCATATCAGAATTGAGTGAATCTTAAGTTTTTAATAAACATTCTTCAAGAATCTGTTACATACATAAATGTACATACCCTTTCTCTATAAATAAAATTCAATTGATACAGTTATGTTGATTAATTAGAACTCATACAACTCAAACATTTATTTCATTTTGAGATAAGAGAAACAGCAAGAAAATATACATGTAACAGAAGTATTATCTTTTTTGGCTTATAGTCTAATTTCTGAGTTTGAATTAATTTCCACATTAATATTAATTAATTATCATGCTCCATCTTGGAATATTTTATGTAAAATATTATATTCATAGAATACAGTATATAGCTGGAACTGGTTTAGGGATGTCTGCTCTGGGAAAGAATCCAGGGTTTCATAGGCTCCACCTAGGGCTTTGCCTGGACCTGTAAAAATTGTCCTGTCTCCATGCAGGAAGGCCAGTGTACATCTGAACTACTCCATGCCTTCCAGTTTCCTTCCTGCTCCTTCTGCACCTCATCTCATGCTCAAGAATGGCCAAATATTGGGAGTGGAGTGGACAGAGATCTCCATCCCTCTGTGTCTTTGCACACTCTTTACTTAGGTCTAAAATGTTCTTGTCACCATCATATTCTTGGTTGTCTTTTAAGAACCAATGCAAATGTCATGTCAACCATGAGATCTTCTCTGACTTGGAACTTTGCAAAACTCTCTTGTATCTCTCATTACATTGTATGACTAAATATAATCACTTATTTACTCAAGCATCTCTACCACTAGACCATAAGTTTATTCGGTACTTGATGTTTAAAAGAAATTTTTACCTAGGCTAACATAGAAAGGATCATCTCAAACTCTCAATAAACCAGAAGATCCAATAATCTCAGACGAGTTTCTTTGTGGAATTATTTTTGAAGAATACATTAACTATTTTGACTTTACTCAGAAATGTTTAGGAAGAGTTCATCACATAGGTGAAGTATATTTTATTCTCTTATTTAATTGTACTTCAAAAATTAAGTTGACTGTAACATAAGTGACCTAAAAACCTGCTTCATTAAATTTTTTATATCATAATATACTGCAACTATGTCTTAGCTGAATCCAATTTGTGATATTTTCCTAAAAGAACATCCTGTTCTATATTTAACTATAGACTTATCTAACATTGAAGTCACATTTAACTCTGAATTCTGCTTAATCTTTTTTTAGCAAATAGTCTCTTTTCCCTTTCATAATAATGCCACTTTCAGCTCTTTGCTCTCATTTTCAACATTCCATTTCCCCAAACATCATCTAAAGTTTTTTTCTTCTTATTCTTGACTACTCTTATTGTTTTTCCCTCTCTTTCCTGGCCAAATGCCATGCAGGGTTTAATTAATTCTTTCTACAATATTTGCATGCTATGATTTCTTTAATTTATTCTGTCTACACTCTTGCCTTATTTAATTCAAGGGAACATTTGGGGAATGGATACGGTTTGCATAAAGGATGCTACGCAAATAAATTATGCTGCTTCCAACTGCCAAAATGGGTAAGCAGAACCTTGCAAAGCCATTTCTATAAAGTCCATCTGCAAACAATGAAAATGCTGCTGATTAATGTAGGTTAAACCTACCCTGAAAGTCATTAGTGCACTTCAATTTCACTTGCACACTTCAAGTTTTAAAAAACAGTGCTGGGGTTTCAATGCTTGAAATTACTCTTTCAGTACCAGTTCTAAAAAGGATGTGTAAATCTAGCTCTGTTTGGCTAGTAGGTCCCTGTCCAGATGGAATTGTGCATAGGAATTTATAGAGCATTACAAGCTTGGAAGTCCAGTGATTGCACCAGGATGTTTCACAGATCATAGTCTTTTCCTTTGTGAATTGTTGCCAATATAATAGCATTTAATTTTTTGAAAATAACTTCAACTCTATTAAAACTCACTGGATGAATTAATTTAAAGTATATTTCTGGAAGCTGTTTGGAGCCATAGACAGGCCTGAAGGGAAGGAGAAGCAGAGCTAGAAGTAGTACCACTGGTGTAAAGGGACACAGCTGGTTGCTCCTCTGTATCCTTGCTTCCTCTCGGGGACTTCTAATCAGACCTTGAGACCTGCACAATATTCTAGTTCTCTGGTGAAGTAAACCCCAGACACTTGGTAGCTGAACCTTGATGAACTCCTTTTATTGGGAGCCCACTCTGGATTCTGAGCTTGCTGGCTATCTAGGAAACCTAGGCAAAAAAAGCTTAAGTTATTGGGCAGTGCCTGAGGCTCAAAGGAGTAGGGCGCTGGCCCTATATACCAGAGGTGGCAGGTTCAAACCGGACCCTGGCCAAAAACTACAAACAAATAAAATGTAAGTTATTGATGGTAGGTACAAGCTTTTTACCTTTTGCTAGCATGATAAACTTCTCATTTATTTAAAAATAGGAATTATGTGTATCACATAGCATTCTTTGGAAATGTGGACTTACCAAAGGAACTATATGTGTTTGTTTCTCAAAAAGAACTGTAGACTCAGTGGTCACTAAAAGGGGCAAAATTAAATCTTCCCAATTCTTACAACTTTTTGGAATTTATACCTAAATGATAATTCCATTTCAGATATGAGTTAACACTAGAATTTAAGTGGAAAATGCCAGAAGGTTAGAACTTAAATGTTATTTGTCTATAAAAATCTGATTTTTATGGAACAAAATGCCCAATGGTCAAGATTCTGAGACCTTTTTATTTGCAGATTTATTGCAAAATAACATGAGAAGAGAAGATTTTAAAGGGTAACATGTTGATTTAGGCAATATCAAGAGAGAATTCCTGAGTTTTCTGGCATATACTAAGAGCATAATTTTCTGCTTCTCCAAAAAATTGGCATGGAGAATCTAAATGTCTGTGTTCTTAATGCTCAGCTATAACTCAAAGAGGCATTCCATATGGTCAGAGGGCCTGGAGCCTTTCTGGAACAGTCTATGAGGAGAAGGTGTCTGTGTGGTACTCAGTAGAACTTACAGATGAATTTTATGCACCATGATTTACCTTTTACACATACTGTTGTTTTGTAATTTCACCAGGATTCCTATGGCTCTCCTTCAGGGGTTCATCTCCACCAAAAAAAAAAAAAAAAAAAATAGATTACAAAAGACAGTGGGTACCTATTGAAGAAGGCAAGATAGTCACTTTTTTAAATGCGGAAATGGATTATTTTCAAAAACTTTCTATGGAGTTGGGAAGATGAGAAATTTCAGAGCTTAGAGGGAGAAATTTTTTTGCATGCCAAACTTAGCAAAAGAATAATAGACTAAATTTTAAATGGAAAAAAATTTTAAAAATAACATAAGCACCAAGGACAATGGCTGTGCTCTCTTATTCTAGTTTGAATACAGGTTCCCTGTATAATAGGAGCCTGGATCTCCCTGCCTCAGAGCAATGCTGCAACTCATCATAGCATTCAAGAGCTGAAGTTAGGGAGATTGGGAGTCATTGGTGGATTCACTATTTTCCAAGTTTGTGACTTTAGTCTATCAGTTAGAATATTCTTTGAGTATTCATTATAAAGTGAGAATAATAAAATGTCTACTTTATACAGTACAGATCAACTTAATTTATGCAAAATAATGTATCTTGCCCAGTGCTAAATTCATGAACATTCAGTAAATGATGTTACTATTATTAAAACTTTTATTGTTTGGGCAACTTTTAATGGACAGTCTTTCAGGAGCTTAAGATTAGAGTAGAACCTTGGTGCCTAGGATTCTTATACCCCCATTTAGAAACCAGTGGCTGGGGTATCAGAGCTTCATTCTTCAAAGGGGTGACATGGATATTTTTCCATTTATAGCACAGGGATCATCACAAGGCACATTCGCTTCTTAATCTTGCCCAGATCAAGTTACTCTTTTCCCTTTTTCTTATAAAGTAGCATGTGGACTTCCAACCAAAGTCACTGATAATGCAAATGTAGTATAAACTGTTGACTTTAATACATTTCTGCATTATTTTAAAGAATTCATACTGACACTTGCCATTTGTATATTAACAAACACACAATGCACAACACACAAATTCATAGCAAAACACAGATCTTATCTGAATGTTCCCTGGACAATGATAACAGTTTGAGATCCTGAGTACCCTGATTTGATCATGATCATTATACAGTGTACATTTGTTTCAAAATATCATATATGCCCTATAAATATGTACAACTATTATGTATCCATAAAAGTTAAAAATAAAAAAAAATTGGAAGAATAGTTAGATGTTTATTTTATTATTATTATTATTTGTACATAGATCATAAATACATTTATGCCATTATAGGATTCAATGTATTGATTATTTGTACAAATCAGAGTGCGTATATCCTACTAATCAACACAGCCTTCACCTTATTTACCTAATTACAGGATTAAGACATTTGTTTATATACCTGATAGATCCAACTTGTACTTGCAGTATGCTCCATAGGTGTGGTCCCCTACTAACCCTCCATCTATTGACCCACCCCCCTTGCTTCCCTTCCCTTCTCCCTCCCCTTCCTTTCTTTGTCCTAGGTTATAGTTATGTTTCATTTTTCATATGCCGTGTGGGTGATTGTAAATTGGTTTCACAGTAGTACTGAGTACATTGTATTTTTTTTTCCATTCCTGAGATACTTAACTAAGAAGAATATTTTCCAGCTCCATCCATGTAAACATAAAAGAGGTAAAGTCTTCATTTTTTTTAATGCTCCATAGTATTCCATGGTATACATATACCACAATTTATTAATCCATTCATGGGTCGATGGGCACTTGGGCTTCTTCCATGACTTGACAATTATGAATTGAACTGCAATGAACAATCTGGTGCAAATATCTTTATTGCCAAATGATTTCTGGTCCTTTGGATAAACACCTAGAAGAGGAATTCCAGGATCAAATGGCAGGTCTATATTTAGATCCCTGAGCATTCTCCAAAATTCCTTCCAAAAGGGACATAGCTTGCATTCCCACCAGCAGTGCAGAAGTGTTCCCTTTTCTCCACATCCACACCAACATCTGTAGTTTTGGGATTTTGTGATGTGGGCTACTCTTACTGGAGTTAGATGGTATCTCATAGTAGTTTT
This sequence comes from Galagoides demidoff, assembly GCA_963574575.1. Classification (NCBI taxonomy): domain Eukaryota; kingdom Metazoa; phylum Chordata; class Mammalia; order Primates; family Galagidae; genus Galagoides; species Galagoides demidoff. The sequence continues at coordinate 29,858 of CAUYQV010068480.1, read as the reverse complement.
GGGTTGCTTTTTTCTGATGATTAATGATGAGCATTTTTCCATGTGTCTGTAGACCATGCGCCTATCTTTTTCAGAGAAGCTTCTATTCATGTCTCTTGCCCACTATGAAATAGGATCACTTTTTTTTTTTTTTTTAGTAATAAGTTTGAGTTCTCTGTGGATCCTGGTTATTAGACCTTTGTTGGAAATATAACTTGCAAAAATCCTGTCCCCTTCTGAGGGCTGTCTATTTGCTTTACTTAGTGTATTCTTGGCAGTACAGAAAGTTTTTAATTTGATCAGATCCAAATAATGTATTTTTGATGTTGCTTTAATTGCCTAGGGTGCCTTCCTCATAAAGTATTCTCCCAGGCCAATTTTTTCAAGAGTTTCCCCTGCACTCTCTCTAAGAATTTTTATTGTTTCATATCTTAAGTCTAAATCCTTAAACCAGTGAGAGTCAATTTTTGTTAAAGGAGAAAGGTGTGGGTCCAGTTTCAGTTTGCTACAGGTCACCAGCCAATTCACCCAGCACCATTTGTTGAATAGGGAATCATTCCCCTAATTTATATTTTTCCCCCAATTTATATTTTTAATAGGCTTATCAAAAATCAAATGACGATAAGTGTCTGTGTTCACCTCTTCGTCTTCAATTCTGTTCCATATATCTACCTCTCTGTTTTCTTCAAGAAAGGATGCTGGATATTGTCAAAAGCTTTTTCTGCATTAATTGAGAGAATCATGGTTCGGTGCCTGTGGCTCAATCGGCTAAGGCGCCAGCCACGTACACCTAAGGTGGCGGGTTCAAATCCCCAGCCCAGGCCCGCCAAACAATGATGGCTGCAACCAAAAAAAAAAAATGGCCGGGCATTGTGGCGGGCGCCTGTGGTCCCAGCTACTTGGGAGGTTGAGGCAGGAGACTCACTTGAGCCCAGGAGTTGGAGTTTGCTATGAGCTGTAATGCCATGGCACTCTACCCAGGGGGATAGCTTGAGGCTCCATCTCAAAAAAAAAAAAAATTGAGAGAATCATATCTTTGTTTTTTAATTTATGTGATGTATTATATTTATGGATTTATATATGTTGAACCATCCTTGGGACCCTGGGATAAAACCCACCTGGTCATGATGTATTTGTTTGATGTGTTGTTGTATTCTGTTTGCTAGGATCTTATCGAATATTTTTGCATCAATATTCATTAGAAATATTGGTCTCTAATTTCCTTTTCTTTTTGGGTCTTTTTCTGGTTCGGGTATCAGGGTTATATTTGCTTCATAGAATGTGTCAGGAAGTATTCCTTCTTTTTCTATACTTTGGAAAACGTTACGTAATATAGGTACTAGTTCCTCTTTAAAGGTTTGGTAGAATTCTGATGTGAAGCCATCTGGTCCTGGGCTTTTCTTTTTGGGGAGATTCTTATAGTTGATGCTATTTTAGCACATGTTATAGGTTTGTTCAACATTTCCACATCTTTCTGGCTAAGTCTAGGAGGGTGATATGTTTCCAAGTATTTATCTATTTCCTTCAGATTTTCATGCTTCCAATAATAGAGCTTTATGTAATATTCATTATGGCTTTGTTGAATTTCTGAGGGGTCTGTTGTTATTTGGCCTTTATAATTTCTGATTGATGAAATTAGGGATTTTACTTTTCTACTTCTAGTTAGGTTAGCCATAGGTTTATCAATTTTATTGACCTTTTCAAAGAACCAACTCTTTGATTGGTTGATCTGTTGTATGATCCTTTTGTTTTCAATTTCATTTAGTTCTGCTCTAATTTTAGTTATTTCTTTTCTTCTGCTGGAATGTTCTTCCTTTTCCAATTGCTTGAGATGTCCCATTAAGTTGTTGACTTCCCTTCTTTCCGTTCTCTGGAGGAAGGCTTGCAGCACTATAAATTTCCATTTTAGGACTGCCTTTGCAGTATCCCAGAGGTTCTGATAGTTCATTTTTTCATTATTATTTTGTTCCACAAATTTGGTAATTTCCTTCTTAATCTCATCTATGACCCAGCTATCATTCAGCATCAGGTTATTTAGTTTCCATGTTTTTGTATGCATATACAGATTCCTGTTGTTACTGAGTTCAACTTTTATTCCATGGTGGTCCGAGAAAATAAATACAAGGAATTATTTCTATTCTTTTAAATTTTCTGAGGTTAGACTTGTGTAACCTAAGATATGATTAGTTTTGGAGGATGATCCATGGGCTGATGAGAAGAATGTGTATTCAGTTTTGTTAGGATGAAATGTTCTCTAGATGTCTGTTAAATGAAAATGTTGAATGGTTAAGTTTAAGTCTAAAATTTCTTTGCTTAGCTTCTTTTTGGAGGATCTATCCAACCCTGCCAAAGGAATGTTAAAATGTCCAACAATTATGGTGCTGGAAGAAATCAAGTTGCTCATGTATGATAGAGTCTTTCTTATAAATTGAGGCGCATTCTGGTTGGGTGCATAAATGTTGATAATTGAAATCTCATCATGTTGAGTGTTGCCCTTAACAAAATGAAGTGCCCATCCTTATCCTTCCTTCATTGGTTGGTTTAAAGCCTATTGTATCTGCAAATAAAATCGCAACATCTGCTTCTTTCTGATTTCCATTTGCCTGAATTATAGATGACCATCCCTTTGAGTCTATGTTTATCTTTTAAGGTACAGTTAGATTCTTGAATGCAGCAGATGTCTGGCCTGAGTTTTTGTATCCAGTCAGCCAACCTGTGCCTCTTTAGAGGACAGACAATTTAAGCCATTCACATTAACTGAGATTATTGATAAGCCAGATAGTATTTTGGGTATTGAGTTTTTTGAAAGTCCAATGGACATTTTAAATGCTTTCTTCACTGTGGAAGTTGGAAATTGATCAAAAGTTTCTGAGTGAGTTTACTTTGGTGGTGGAGGATATGTTATTCATTATGGAGGATAGGTCTGAATATATCCAGGAGAGCTGGTTTAGTTACAGCAAATTTCTTCAACATGTGAGTGTTATTAAAGTATTTCATTTCTCCATCATAGATGAAACTCAGTTTAGCTAGATACAGGATCCTGGGTTGAAAGTTATTTTATTAAAGGAGAGTAAAGGTCAATGACCAACCTTTTCTAGCTTGAAAGGTTTCAGCAGAGAGATCTTCAGTCATTCTAATGTTCTCCCCTTTGTAGGTTATGATTTTCTTATGTCTTGCAGCTTGCAGAATTTTCTCCTTCAGATTAACTTTGGCAAAACTAATTATAATGTGTCTATGAGAATTTTTATTTGGGTTGTGTCATGCCAGTGTTCTGAAACTGTATGCTATCTGAATATTAGAATCTCTTGGCATGTATGGAAAATTCTCTTTCATTATTTCATGAAGTAAAGCTTCTGTATCTTTTGCAGCAACCTCATAACCTTCAGCTATTCCTATAAGGCAAATATTAGATCTCTTCGAATTATCCAGAGCTCTCTGAGAGAGTGATCCATTTTTATTCGCCACTTTTTTTCCTTGTTGAGCATTTGAGAACATTCAAAAACTTTGTCTTCAGTGTCAGACATCCTTTCTTCTGCATGTTTCATTCTGTTACTAAGAGATTCTACTGTATTTCTCAGATGTTTGAGGGCTGCAAGTTCTTGCCTCAATGCATAAAAATCTTTGGTGATTTTGTCTTTGAATTCATTCAATCCTTGAGACATTTTTTGAATAACTCCTTGAAATTCTAATTGCACCCTTTCCTCCATTCTTTTGATCTTATTTGCTATCCAAATTCTAAATTTAAATTCTGACATCTCAGCCATTTGTTTATGAATGGGATCTTGTGCTGTATCTGCCATATCGTTCTTTGGGGAGTTGATCTACTCTGATGAATCATGTTGCCAGAGTTTTTCCACTAATTCCACCCAATGATTGTTTTTCACTGTTGGCTAGATGGGCAGGTAAGGTGAAATTGTAATGGGAGTACCTGCGGTTGTGGTTAACCAGCCCTTTGTTAAGGATCTGGGACTGATGGCTGTAGCTTGCTGCCTATAGCTTCTTGAAGGACCTGTACAGCCTGAGTTTGAGGAAACCTGTTTGGTGTGGTAGGGTTAGGTGGCTCTGGCTTATATTCATCTGGTTCTTGTCTGATCTTAGTGGATCAGTGACTCTGGTGAAGTGTTAGCTATGGAGAAATATAAGCAATTAAGGCAGACCATCCCCCATGGACAACAACTGGAAGAGGAAAATCAACCCTTCCCATTACCACACAATCAGGATACCACCCAAGTGGGTCCTTGGGAGTTTGGCCCAGGTTAGGAGTTCCAACCCAATTGACCCAGTCAGTATGAACACTCAAATGGGAGAGTTTGAATGGTCTCCAGCAACTAGATGATGGGGGTCTACTAGCTGCTCAAATTTGGCTTGCTCCGGTGCTCTGTGGAGTCAAAAAAGCCTGTCCAGAAGCAGAGTTGGACCAGGGGGCTGAGTTTCCTTCTCCACTTTACTCCTCTTTCATGCCTAGTCACTGGTAACCCCACAGGGGTCAGGTCCTGCTCCCTCCAATAAGCAAATGTGCTGGGTGTTTGCACCTGTCAGAGTCAAAGGAAGGTCAATGCCCTCACAGCCCAGCCACTACCCTCTGCTACCAGCCAGCTGAGGGAGCTGAGACCTGCCTGCCTCGGATACTCAGTAGCCACTGGTGATTGTTCCACTTGGACTCAGTTTAATCCTGAGGGTAACAAGTCAGCAAATGCTTTTCTCCCTCAGCCCCTGCGCCTTAGCCCCTGCCACTCTGCAGCACTAGTATCCCTATAGAGTGAGTTCTGGTTTCCTTGGGCAGTCCTCAGAGTTGGGGAGGTGTCTCCCTGAGATTAGACCCTCGTGGGGTTGCTCTATTGTTGCTAGATATCTGTGGGAAGTGACCCTGCACAGCTACCCAGGGGCTACCACAGCCAGGGAGTTCTGGCTGTAGGAGCAGCTCCAGGAGCATAGAGCACACGGATCCAGCAGCAGGGCTGGGGATGCTGCAACCAGTTCTGGCAGTCCCTGGCACCCCATGACTTTGGCAAGGAGAGTGCTCTCGGCTCACAACTGGGCTGGGCAGGGGCTTGGTGTGGAGGCAGGGAGGGGACAGGAAGTGTGGCTCTAGCAGTCTGAAGTCAGCTGGGGGGCAGGGGCAGGAAGTGTGGCTCTAGCAGTCTCAGGAGGTCTCAGGAGGTCTCAGGAAGTGGGGAGGAAGGGCAGGATGCAGGAAGCAGGGCTTTAGCAGTGTCTAGGTGGGTGGGGTAGGGCACTTGGTCTGGCTGGGATGGAGGGAGCTGCTCTTGAGCCTCCTCCCACAGTCCCCATAAACTCTGCAGGGGATAGGCTTCTGGCTTGTCAGGCAAGGTGGGGGGGGAGGGGGGGAAGGGTGGGCTGGAAGTTCAGAATGGCAGGGAAAATTTTCTGCCTGGTGAAAGAGTTTTCAGAGTCACAACAGGGTCCCTCTGGAGAAGTAGACCCCACTTCCTACAGCTCTCACCCATGGGTTGAGACAAGAGGTCCTCAGTTCATGGCTCGCCTGTAGAAAACCTACAGGAGCAAAAGAAGAAAAAAAAAAAAAAGAAAGAAAAACACAACTTCATTGGGAATGGGGATGGACACTTTTCCTTTGGGATGAATTTTGTACCTGAAATTTGCCTTCTTGGAGCCACAGCTTGCCTCAGCAGAGGTGACCTGCAGATATCACTCTTCTCTCTCAGCTGGGCTCCCAGTCTTCAGCTTAATTGGGTACTTTCTGGACATTATTCTTCCCTCTGGATGGGAGCTTCTGTTGGAGGCTGGCTCCAGTTAGCCATCTTGCCCCTCCAGTTAGATGTTCATTTATTAAATTTTATTTTCTCTGTGGTAAAGGAAAGGCTTTTAGGCTTCCAAATAAAGCATGAGAGATATTTTTCTGCATGATAGATTTATAAGTACTCTGAAGTACTATAAGAAGAATGATAATAAAATTCCAAATTGTTCACTGCCACAAAAGCTAAAATACCAAAAACCTACTGAAGTGTCTTTTAATCATCTTTTAAGTCTACAATGACAGTCAAAGTAGAATATCATGATTTTCATTTAAAAAAGTACTTTCCCTTAGGGCATTATGTTATTGTATCAGACTTAAGTATTTCTTTATATCCTTTTGTGTGAGATTTACAAATTAATGAATATCTTGCTTGAGAGAACAACATAGCATATTTTTTTCTTAGAAAGTGTCTTACTCTGTTGCCCTTGGATAGAATGCTATGGGATTAGCCTAGCTCACAGCAACCTCAAACTCTTTGTTCAAGCAATCCTCCTTCCTTAGCCTCCCAAGCTGAAACTACAGGTGCCCACCACAATGCCTACTAATTCTTCTATTCTTCTTTTCTTTTCTTTCTTTTTTCTTCTTCTTATTCTTCTTCTTCTTTTTTTTTTTTTTTTTTTACTAAAGACAGAGTCTCACTCTTGCTCAGGCTGATCTAAAACTCCAGAGCTCAAGTGGTCCTCCCACCTCAGCCTTCCAGAGTGGTTGGATTACAGGCATGAACCACTGCCCCAGCCCGTAAAACATATTTTATGTTGGAGAGGAAGAAGTCAAAGGGTCATGAGTTCCCCTCCGTTTAAACACCTTGAAAATGCCGGCTGTTTTGAAAGCTTCATGAGGAACAACATATGGAATCACTTCTATGAGTGAACAGCAGAGTCCCAGAGGGATGTCTGAGAAGTGTTTTGATCCATAGCTGATGTCACTGGAGAGGTGGCTTAATCTAATACAAGACATAGAATGTTTTCAACTTAGTATTTGTGGTATAATTTAAATTCATGGAGGGAGACATGGAGGAAGATAATTTTTCTAGAGCATTGAAAAAAGAAATTATTGACTTCAGAGTAGACAAGATGATAGTCCCTGAAGGTAGAATAAAATGTCTTAGTTAAAACAGAACCACATTTTAATGGTTGTTTAAAGCCTCTAATACATTGTAAAACAAGCAGAAAATATTCAAGGCACTCCCCATAGTTCTGGTTCTCAGATGTCTGTAATGTACTAGGATCATCTGTAAAATATATATTCCTGAACTAGACATTAACTCTGATGATTGGATTTTCTAAGGGAGAATTGAGGTAATTCTAATGTAAACCAAGTCTAAGAATTGCTACTCCACATTTTTGCTACCCTATGTCCCAGACATAAATAAAAGACTCTGGATCCTAAGGGAGTTAAGTTTTCCCTCCTACAGTAAGCATTCATGGGACTTATTGAAACATTTAGCAGCAAGGTTATTTTTGAAGATTTCTTTTGTTGGTTGTGTGTGCATTTATTCAATAAATGATCTTTGAATATTCCACTTAATTTAGTCAATTAAAATTTCTGTTTGCAAAAAAAGGATGAATTGAGACTATCTTTAATTTACTCATGTTCTAATTGTATAAATACACCAGCAACTAAGAAAATACAATGGAGGGCGTTAAGATAGATCCATGCACAGGATATCATGAAAGAATGGAGGTGGAAGAAGAGAGCTTCAACCCAAATTGAAGAGAAAAACTTCTTAAAGCAAATGATGCTTAAACCAAGTCTTTAAAAATGATGATACCGAGAGGTTAATTTGAGGGTGTCTATCAGGGTATGTATCAGTCATAAAGGACTGGGTTAAAAGGTTCAGGGACATTAAACAGCTAGAATAAGAACACATAGTTAATTACACAGTGTTAAATATTTCCTCATATATTAAACTTATATCAAATAGATGTAGTAATTAAGTATTACCAGAGTAATAGTCATGTGAGAAGAGTGCAAAACATGGAAAGGGCCCGATCACAAAAGTCTTACTTGGTAAAATAAGAAATTTGAACCTTGACATTTGAAACAGAGAACTACTGAAGGATTTTAAGGGCCAAATGAAAACATCAGATTTGTGAGTTGAAAGCCTTTTCTGCCATTTTGGTTACGTTACAGAGGATAATTCAAGGTGAAATAATGCAGTCAAGGGTTGGGAAAATATGGTAATTTTGGCAAATGGCAATGAAACAGTAAGAATGTAAATGAAGAATGAAGGATGTTAAGAGTCATCAGACAAGACTTCAGGACTCAATATGAGTGAATAAATGCACACAATACCAACATTTAATCTGCAGAAACACTTTACTAGCAAATGTTTGGGGGTGGGTGGGTGGGAAATGCTCATTCTTCATAGCATACAGAATTTGGAGAGAGATAATTTAAGTAGGCTTAACTCTCTTAGGACCCAAAAACTCTTCTTTGTCCTTTGGGAAATGTAGCAAGAATTGTGAAGTGGGGGGTCTTTAGATTTTGTTATCAAAATGACCAGATAAATGTTTCTAAAACATTAAATTTGGATCAGTGGGAGGAAAATACATGGGTTTTCTCCTAATAATTTGTTAATTAAGCTTGAATTGAAAGAGTATCCTAGGGCCACCATTATCAATTATAAATGGTATTGAGTACTTGATCTGATCCTCAGCTTTGCTAGTATCAGTGTATAGAAATGTGCACATTAATTTTGCAACCTGAGACTTTGTTGAATTTATTTGTCAATCCTAGAGTCTTTGGAGGAATCTTTAGACTCTTCTAGAAATAAGACCATGTAATTAGCAAACGGGGATAGTTTGACCTTCTCCTTTCTGATGTGAATACCCTTTATTTCTTTCTCTTGCCTAATTGCTCTGGCTAGGACTTCAAGTACTGTATTGAACAGAAGTGGTGACAGTGGGCATGCTTGCCTTGTTTGAATTATTAGGAGAAATGTTTTCAGCCTTACTCCATTCAGTATAATGTTGCCTTTAGGCTTTTATTACTTCAGTTATGTTCCTTCAATGCCAAGTTTGTTGAGAGTTTTTGTCTTGAAGGGGTGCTGAATCTCACTAAATTTATTTTATGCATTCATTCAGATCATATGTTTTTATTTTTAATTCTGTATATGTGGTGAATAACATTTATTGATTTGCACATGGTGAACCATGCTTACATCCCTCCAGTGAAATCCACTTGATCATGGTGAATAATTATTAGTTTTTGATGTGATGTTGAATTCAGTTTGCTAGTTTTTTGCTGAGGATTTTTGTAGCTATGTCTATGAGGGGTATTGCTCTCTAGCTTTCTTTTATAGTTATAGCTTTTCTTGGTTCTGGCATCAGAGTGATACTGGCTTTGTAAAATGAGTTAGGAAGGATTTCCTAGTTTTCGACATCACGGAATAGTTTCAGTAGGATATGCATCAATTCTTCTTTTCAGATCTGGTAGAATTTCACAGTAAATATATCTGGTCCTGGTCTTTTGTTTGTTGGGAGTATTTTATTACTGATTCAATCTTACTACTCATCTTTGGTGTGTTCAGGAAATTGATTTCTTTCTGATTCAAGCTTGGAAGGTTGTATGTTTCCAAAAACTTACCAATTTCCTCTAGATCAGTGATTCTCAACCTTCCTAATGCTGTGGCCCTTTCCTGGGCGTCATGATCCACAGGTTGAAAACTGCTGCTCTAGATTTTCTAGTTTGTAAAGGTGTTCACGGTATTCATGGTTGTCTCACCTAATCTCTTGGATTTTGGTGGATTGGTTATAATGACTTTTTTTTTCATTTTTAATTGGGCTTATTTGAGTCTTCTCTGTTATCTTAATCTAGTCAGTGGCCTATCAGTTTTGTTTTTTTAATCTTTTAAAAGAACCATTTTTTGTTTTTCTATCTTTTTGTATGTTTTGGTTTTGGTCTTTTGTAATTTTTTTGTTTCATTTTTGTTTAGTTCTGCTCTGATCTTGGTTATTTTTTGTCTTTTACTAGCTTTGGGTTAGGTTTGTCCTTGTTTTTCTAGTTCCCTGAGGTATGACAGTAGGTTGTTAATTTGTGATTTTCTATCTTTTTGATTTGCTGCTGTGAATTTACATATTAGAATTGCTTTTGCTATTTCTCATAAATTTAGTAAGCTTGTGTCATCATTGTCATTTAATTAAACACAATGTTTTTATTTCTTTATTTATTTCATTGTTGACCCCAAGAACATTCAATGGCAGTTTGTTGAATTTCCGTGTACTTGTGTAATTTTTAGCATTCCTCTCAAAATTGATTTTTAATTTTATTACACTGTGATCTAAGAAGATACATGGTATGATTTCAATTTTTCTAAATTTGCTGAGATTTGTTTTATGGCCTGATATATAGTCTATCTTGGAAAATGTTCCATGTGCTAATGAGAAAAATGTATATTCTGTGACTTTGGAGTAGAACATTTTGTAAATGTCTATGAGGTCCATTTGTTCTGGAGTCTTGTATAAGTCTAGTATTTCTTTGTTAACTTTCTTCTGCCTTAATGATCTATCACTAGCAGTGGAGTGTTGCAGTCCACTTTATGAACTGCATATCTGGCATTTCAAAAATTTTATTTTGGTTGAATCTTTCATTGGAAGTCTAGTGTAATTGTTAAATTATTATTAACTTCCTATTGAAGTGCACACTTTATCTTTATATAATAACCATCTCTTTTTTTTTACTGTTGTTGATTTAAAGTCTGTTTTATGTGATATAAGAATAGCTACTGCTTCTCACTTTTCATTTACATTTTTGTGAATTTTTTCCTACCCTTTTACCTTGAGTCTATGAGTCTCTTTATAATTTAAATGCATTTCTTAGAGATAGCAAAATATTGGATTATTTTTCCTTTTTTTTTTCATTCTGTCGATCTGTGTCTTTTAAGGGGGACATTTAAAATGTTTATAGTCAATGTAAACATTGACATTGATGAGTGAGATTCTGTTGCCATCATCATGTTCATGACTAGTTGCTTTATATTCTCCCTTGAGTTACTGTTTTATAAGAACTGTGAATGTTTACCTTTGAGCATTTTTACCCTTGTAAATATTGACTGTTCTTTTCAATATTTAGAGCACTTTGAGTATTTCTTGTAGGGCAGGTCTAGTGGTGACAAATTTCTTTAGGTTTGCTTGTCTGGAAAAATTTTTATTTCTCCTTCATTTTTGAAAAAATTTTGTTGGATATGAAATTCTTGTCTGACAGTTATTCTGTTTAAGATGCAACCCTAATCCCTCTGACTTATAAGATTTCTGTTGAGAAATAGGCTGTGCATCTAATAGATTTTCCTTTATAATTTATGTGATGCATTAGTCGTATAGCTTGTGGGGTTCTTTCTCTTTGTTTTGGCTTTGCCCACACTAAAGAACATGTGAATTGTTGATGTCCTAACTAATAAATCTTTCAGGAGATTGATGACCTTCTTGTATCTAGCTGTATAAATCTCTAGCAAGACCAGGGAAGGTTTCCTATGTTATTTTCTCTAAAAGTTTTCCATGTATTTTATTTGTTTGTTTTCCTCAATGTTATGTATTATTCTTATGTATGTCATTTTATATATTATCATGTTTCTCAGAGACTGTCCATTTCTCTTGATTACTTTTTCTTTATTTTTGACTGATTCGGTTAATTTAAAAGCCGCATTCTCAAGCTCTGAAATTCTTTCTTTTCCTTTGTCTAGTTTGATTTTAAAACTTTATACTCTATTTCAAAATTCTCAATGACTCTTTTATTACTGGAAGTTCTGTTATTTTTTTTAAAAAATCTACCTCTTCAGTGAAATTTTTATTCATGTCTTGATTTTTTTTTGTTGTTGTTCTTTGTGTTGGCTTTTGAGTTTCTCATCAATTTCATTGAGCTTACTTGTGGTCCATATTTTGAATTCCATATTTGACATTTCAAAAATTTTATTTTAGTTTGAATCTATCACTGGAAAGCTAGTGTAGTTCTTTCGTGGTGTCTAAACAGACTATTTTCTTTCATATTGCTGGAGGCCTTATGCTCATCCTTTCTCACCAGAAGGTCTTCCCTCATCTCAAAACAGATAGCTTTGCTCTTCTATTTTTTACTTGTTCTACTGCCAAGAACTGTAGTTTTGGGGATTTTTTTGTTTTGTTTTGTTTTTTGTTGTTTGTTTGCTTGGTTTTTTTGAGACAGAGTCTCACTTTGTTGTCCTTGATAGAATGCCATGGCATCATATCTCACAGTAACCTCAAACTCTTGGGCTCAAGCGATTCCCTTGCCTCAGCCTCTTGAGTAGCTGGGACTACAGGCACCAGTCACAATGCCAAATTATTTTTGAGATGGAGTCTCACTCTTGCTCAGGCTGGTCTCAAACCTGGGAGCTCAAGCAATCCACCCACCTTGGCTTCCCAGAGTTCTAGGATTACAGATGTGAGCCACTGCAGCTGGCCTACTGCCAGGAACTCTGCTACTCAGTGTAGGGAGGGAGATACAGATGGGTACCCACTATACTGTTGCTGCAAATTTGATTTTGTTGATCCTCAGACCCCTGAGAGAATGTTCAGGTGCCACTGATGGCTTACTGGGTTAGGTTATCCCTATTTCTCAGGCCCCTGGAGTTCTGGGGAAACCAGACTGAGACTGGGCTGGAAGACTTGCCCTCAAGCCTCCTTGAGTTCAAGCACTGGCTGTGATAGTGATGGGGTGATCTCCTACTCTAGTAGAATGCTCAGAAAGGGCAGGATTTATTAAGAGCTAGAGACATGAGGGGCAAGTTTATCTTGATGAGATTAATAAAATCAGGCAACAGTGGGATACATAAGCCACTCACACTCTTAGCAATGATAACAGTTTTTGTTTGTTGGGGCTACAAAAGCACCCATGTTCCCAGTTTTCATCCTGGCTCAGCTATGTTAGAGTTGGTAGAGGGAGATGTGCTGGGCTCCCAGACTGGTTGGGTGCTAGGCTGAAATGCACTAGTGTGGGAGGTGGGATTGTTCTAAGGACTTGCCTCCAGGGAGGATCCCAGAAGAGACAGGCAGCTTGTGGAGAGAACTATTTGTTAGTCCCTACCTCTCTCAGGAAAGACTGTATCTTTTGTCTTTGGGGAACTCAAAAGTGCTTTCTGTGGTTATTTAGAAGGAAAATGTGAACCCCAAACTTTATGGGAGCCTGAGTGTAATAGGCATTTTTTCAGAGGTGGGGCAGCTATACCCAAGTGTCCTTGCTTGATCATCCTTTATGGTACCATCCATGTTCTTGAGTAGAAACAGCATTTCAATCAAGATTCTTAGGAGCAATGGGCAGAAGAGGAGAGAGGGAGGAAAGGGCCCTGAATTTTGAGGAGCTGGTGCCCTGGTCCCCTTTGCCCTAAGAGGTCTTCTGTCAAGCTCCATTCTCTTCCCAGCTGGAAGCAGCCCATCTTAAATGCCCAACCTCCTGGAGACCTATAGTTCCTCCAGGACCAACTGGCACCCCAAGGATGTTCTGGTTTGAATGGGTGCTAGGAGTCATTGGTCAATAATGTAGAGACCCAGGGGCTGAGATTACTGGGTCAGACAACTGCAAAAAGCATTGCCTATCTGTGATGAGAAGGAAGGGAGCCAAACTCTCTGTGCAGAAAATGGGTGTAGTCAGCAGAGTACTATTGGAGGTGTAGCCCCCTCCTAGAACTGGACAGCTTTATAGCTAGACAACCCACAGTCCACACACACCAAAAGCTTGTGCTTAGAAGCAGAAGCAGCTATGTCCACAGCATAGGGTGTTTGGAGGAAGTTTCTGTGTCCTGGGCTCTGCTGTCAATTCTACTCGTGGGTGGAGATACTCTTCTACTCTATGAGTTCCTCTCTGTGCTCACATCTCCACCGAAAGTGGTGCAGACAACTTCAGATCATGAGCCTGGGGCTTTCTGGTACACAACCGTCCATGTTCCACCTTCCTCCTAAAAAAGCATTCATGGCACTTCCCTATCTCCCTGGGTAAGAACTTCAAGCATACTGCCCTCTCCTATGTCTCCCTATACATTTGTAGTTGTCACAGTCAAAGTTGGCACTGGGGAATGTTTGTGTGGGATCCAGTGCTAGGGAAATTGAGGGGCTGTGACATCCCTGGCTGGGTGGAGGCATAGACCATGTGCACAGGCAGTATGGTATTTGCTGTTTCAACTCCTAATAGGTGGCCAGGGTACATGATTTATATTTCTATGTTTTTTTTTATTAAATGATAGCTGTGTACATTAATGCAATTATGGGGTACAGTGTGGTGTTTTCATATACAATTTGAAATACTTTCATCAAACTGGTTAACATAGCCTTTATGTCATTTTCTTAGTTATTGTGTTAAGACATTTATATTCTACTCTTAGAAAGATTCACTTGTACCCTTGTAAGATAAACCATAGAAGTGTTTCTATGTTTTTATGGGTTGTAATTGTGGGATGAGTTACATAGTTTAACTTTTTATTGGTTAACCTCACCTTCTTAGCATGAATCATTAGATTGCTTTATAGATTTCTAGCTGTTAAAAATCAGACATTACATATAGCCCTTCAAAATGACCATTTAAAAATATATACGAGTTCATATTTATTTGTTTAGCAGGTCAGATCTCACAAATAAAAATGATTAATAGGTCAAAGGCTGTGTTCTTGCCTTTGGGATAGATCTACGACAGTACTACTGCTATACTTTCCTAAATCCCTCTGTAACCTTAAAACCCTCAGCAACTAAAGATATTGGCTCAAGGCAGAACTATTTTATGCTGAATTCCACTTGATTGAAAATGGTATGATCGTATGTTTCCACTGCCAATATAGTAAGAAGAGTACTGTCAGCCCCAGTAATCTACCAAGAATGTGTAAAATAAATTTTAGATCAGGCTGAGATAAAAACACTTTTAACTCTTGTGCTAGAAGCCAGTCAGACACCCTCGTGCATTGGCTGTACACCTTACACCTACCTACAGTAATGGCAGTGGTGGTTACCATTCGGCAATTACCCTGGACTCTCCTAAAGTCTGTCACTTATGTCCTACCTCACTCTCGGCTTGCTGTCTTGTCTCTCCTTCTCCTCCTGACTTTTGAACTTGGAGTGGTTTTATATGAACTTGGTATCCTTTGTGATTAATTTTCTGCTCCCAGAGGATGTCCCTTTCTCATTTGAACTCTAAGAACTCACCTCCTTACATCAGGTTTTAGTGAGCACCTCATCAGGCCTGCTTTCTTTCGGGAGTGGAAGAGACTCAGGTAAACGTGCTGCAATTGCAATTGTGTTGAAGATATTTCCAACACAGTGGATGTTGAAATGTGAAGAGATATTGAGTAGTAAAATGTCAAAACCAACATTCTCCTCACTACTATCTAGAAATACATACTGACAATGTGGTCAAAGAAAACCAGAGCAGCAAACAGAAAATGATTCTATCCCATTTGTAAATGTTGATACATAAGTCAACCTGATAGATTTTTGTTATTGTCAAATAAGGAGTTATTACTGAGGATGGAGAAAACTAAAAGAGAAGAACTCTCCCCAAAAAGTTTCAAACCAAACATACAATATTTTCCCCTTTTTAAATTCTCTTGTTTCTTTACTAATTCCAGATTCAGGCATTTCATGAAAGTCTGGAAAATGTAAAGGATAAGACTCAATATATTGCTCATGTCCAGAAAAACTAAATGCTAAAAATGTCAGGAAAAGAACACTTTTTAGGTCTATTCCTTCAATATCTTTGATGCAAAAGCTTAGTTAAGATAAAGTGTACACTTTATTTTCCTCACTACTGTCTAGAAATACATACTGACAATGTGGTCAAAGAAAACCAGAGCAGCAAACAGAAAACTATTCTATCCCATTTGTAAATTTTGATATATAACTCAACCTGATATATTGGTATATCCAATATAGAAAGCAGTAAGGCAAGGGGAGCTAAGCCAGTTTCTTTCACCCACCTATTATTATTATTATCATAGTTTTTATCATTTAAACATGAATATTTGTCTTTTATTATTAAAAAGAAAAAAATATAGCCTTGTGTAAGTGTTGATATGTGAATAAATGTATACTAAATGATAGATGTAGAAATGATTGTCACTTTTATATCTTACTTAGTGAAATTTAAGATTCTCATAAAGCCACTAAGATTATATCTCATAGCTCAAAAACTTTAGGTGGGTTCCTATCACCTTCAAATATGTTTCATCTTTCGATAGTGTTCCATGGTTCTTGAATGTTTTATTTTTTATTTCCCACCATTTTTTTTCTATGTGGTCCAGTTTGAAAAGTTTCTGTTGCTGTATCTTCAAATTTACTGATTCTTTCTCGTCTATGTAGAATCTAATAAGGATCATAAGTGAAGTACTCTGCATTTCTGTTACGATATTTTTACTTGATTTTTTGCCTTTTTTCAATTTTCCTTTATAGTTTTGATGAGTCTGTTGAGATTATCCATTTTCTCCTTAGATGTGACACCCACTTTGTATAGTAGACAGTATTTGCCTTTTTTGCTTCATACCATATACTGTGGAGATAACAAATTATTTCGTGTTACCTGAAAAAAATGCTTTCTAATCCATGTTTAATAAAATTCTTATCTTTCAATACTCAGCTCAAATCTTACTCTATAAAGTCTTGTTGGTCTGACTTCGCCACTCCTTGGCATAATTAGTGTCCTCGTCCTATGTTTGAGCAGAAAACCTTTCATACACTTTTATATGCATATGATACTTTATTATAACTACAACTATTATATTATTTTATATTAAATCTTCTGTTAGGTGTTGGCCTATATTTTAAGACTACAAAATTCTCAAGAACAGAGAAAGCATCTTATTTACATTGATAATTCCTGGTACACAGAAACTTGATCAACGTTTTGCATGTACACTCTGTCTTGTTCCTAAAAGCATGTAAGAAGCTTATAGCAAAACATAGAAGCAATATAAAGAGTAATAAATTATAAATAGAAATATAGAATCTGAACACATAGAAGTGCCTATATAATTAAAACTTGAAATCCTATGAAATGAGTGAGCAATGATACAGACAATCTGAGAACGCAAGTGAGCTTCCAATTTGACTCAGCTTTGTAGAAGGCAAATGAGTAAAATGGGCCGCATGACATATTAGGTAACCATTGCCATAGCACGGAGAGACAATAGCATTGAAAGAACCATAAAATCACGGTGACTCATACCATTTATTTATTATGCATTCATGGGTAAACTTGAGCAATTTTGTTAACCTCAGCTAATCTGTGTGTTACCAGGGTATTGTGGGATCTTTATTACAGTGTCTGACATATTTTGCTTCAATTTTCAGGAGTGAGGGTCTTCTCCACTGTTTCTCATTCTCAGTGGACATTGGTCATGCCAGATCATGTTCTCATGGCAATGCAAAGGTTGAAAAGATGGACCCCAAATCACAGGCACTGTTTAAGCCTTTGGCCCTGTCATGTCCGCTGACATTCCATTGCTTGAAGTAGAGAAATATTCTACTCCTATGGAGGTGGCATGAAAAAGGCAATGAAAAATCTCTAAATCATAATCTAATCATATATGATACATTACTAATGTTTTTAAAAGATGAAAAATATTATTTTGTAAGGGAAATTAAAAATTTACCCAGTTCTGTATGCCAAGAGATATTTCTTAAATGCTATTTTATGTAAGAGGGTTTTAGTAATATGGTAGATATCACTGATAATAATTTCTAAGCCCATGTGCTTTTAACTTTGTTTTGTTATTTGTTGAGTTTCACCTAATACACATAGATGTTTATATTGTGTTTATTGTTTCACATGCATTATTTAGTTATACTTCCATGGCCGTATTATGAATGGAAAATAATATTAAGCATTTCCTAGTAACAAAGATTTAATAAATGATATAACTGAGACATCACAAACTATATCATGATGTAGTTGTTTCTAGTATCTCTTATCATCTTGCCACAGCCTGGAACCACTTTAATTCTGAATTTGATAATGATAGTATTAATAGGAGCTACAGTCACACATAAGGCTAGTAGATGGGTGGAGTATTAAAATGGCTTGTCATCAACTACTTTTGTTTTAGGCTAATTAAAATTCCTAGTGGTGTCTAGATTTACTTATTTATTTTTGCACATGGATATATAGTTCTAGCACTATTTTTTGAAGAGATTGTTCTTTCTCCATTGAATTGCCCTGGCTGCTTTGGCAAAGACTGGTTGGCTGAAGATCTATTTCTGGGCTCCCCGATTAAGTTCCATTAATAAGCCTATTTTGTTTTCACCAGAATAACACTATGTTGAGTATTATAGCTTGAAAGTAAGTCACATAATATCAGTCCTTCCATTTCATTCTTCCTCTTTAGTATTTTATTGACTATACCTGATCTTTCATCTATTTATCCTACAAATATTTTGTTAGATTTATTTCCAAATTCTTCTTGTTTTGGTACTAATATAAATGAGATTTTGTTTTTAAATCCAAATCCAAATTTTTTTTTGTTGCTATATCAGAAAGCTATTGTTGTCTTATATCCTGTACCTTGTTATAATTGCTTATTAGTTGCAGGATCTTTTCTTTGTGGTTTATGTGGGATTTCTACATAGACAATCATATTACTTGCAAAAACAAACAAACAATGGTTTTATAGTTACTTCCCAATCTTTACTACATTTACCTTTTATTTCCTTTTCTTGTCTTAATGCTTTAGTTAGGACTTCTAATATGATGTTGAATAGAGGTGGTGAGCAGAACCTCTTTACCTTGCTCCCAGTCTTAAGAGGATATCATCTAATTTCTTATGATTAAAAATGTTATTTGTAATTTTTTGTAGATATTCCCTATAAAGTTGTAGAAATTTTCCTCTTTTTAGTTTGTAGTGAGGATTTTTGTATAATCATAATCAGGGTTGTATTTTGTCAAATACTTTTTTTTGCATGTACTAATATTATCATATGTTTTTATTCCAGTTTATATGGCTAAATCATTAATTTATTTTCAAATATTGAACCAGATTTTGTTGAATTTAGAATTAATCTGACTTGTATATGGTGTATAATTCTTTTTATATATGGTTGGATTCAACTTGCTAAGTTCAGTAGACCTCTTAAGTAGAACTCTTACTGTTTCAAGTTCAGAATTTCCCTGATTCCTGAGGTTTTATGCATCCAAGACAAATAAATAAATTAATATGATAGATTTCTTGAATAACAATTAGATTCTAATTGAATTAATATTAGACTTAATGAAACTGTGAACTTATAAGGCAAACCAATAGATCACAAATGGGTTGAATTTAATGTGATTAAACTTACATTAGGAGTTTTCATGGACTGGCCAAAACTCTATGCTTTAGAATATGTGTTTAGAATTTACTACTTAAAACACTTCCAATCCTGATTTACTACTCGGGACTTTTTTGTTTTCTTAAGGCATAATATCTTAAACTTACAGACATCTGGAAATAGGCTTTTCTCTTCTCCTACTTGTATATTAAATTACTAATCTCACATATTGTGGTTCCTAATAGAAACTCCAGTTATAACTTCTCTTTATATAAAAGTTAACCAAGTTGGAATTTTTTTCAAGATAGATGTTTGTTTTAGCCTCAGTAAGGCAGTGGTCAAGGACCTGTAGATGTGTTGTTCCATATCATTTAGAAGACATTTCTGAAGAGGAGGCCGGCAATATTAGCTGGGGTCTCTGGGGAAAAATAATTGGTCCACTTAAGACAAGAGAGATTAATGAAGGAACCATGACTATTTATAAAGTCCCATATGGACATGATTTAGAGAACCAAAAAAGGATGATGAAACATACGAAAGCAGCAACAGCTGGAGCTATTAGCACCCTTAGACTTGAATTGGGCAAAGGACCCTAATGTTACCATTGTTGAACCCAGTGAGAAATGGGAAGCTGTGGAACAGAGGCCACACAATTCGTGCTATGGCTTCTGGTTGACAAAGGACAATAAATATAAACATGAATTATTTGAATTTTTGTCCTTCAAGCTGTATGCATAATTTTGTTTTCCTCCAGCTAAAACAAATTACCACAAATACAGGGTGGTAGCTGAAAACACAGTATTATTGTTATAGTTCCATAGGTCAGAAGTCTGACATGGTCTCAGTAGGTTAAAATCAAGGTGTTGAAAGAAAGGGTGCATTCTTTTTTGGAGGCTCTAGGAAAGAGTCCATCTTCTGAGCTTTTCCAGCTACTAGTGGCAGCCTGAATTTCTGGGCTTGTCATCCTCTTCCTACATCTTCAAATCAGAATAGCAGATTTAGTTCTAACATTGCATAGCTCTGACTTCCACTTCTGCCTCCTCCTTCCATTCTTATGAAATCTTATTATTAAATTGAATTCACTTGGATCACTAAAAACTATCTCAGTTTTGCTGATTAGCAACCTTAATTCTTCTTTTCCATGTAATCTATGCAAATTGACATTTTCTACAGATTCCAGAGATTAGGATGTAGAAGTTTTGGGGAGTTTCTTGTCTGTCACACTGTTGAAACTCAAACATCTCCCTAAGATTTCTGCTTATATTCTCATGGCCACTTAGAATTCTTATATCCTATCTTCATTGGGGTTTTGTCGACTTCTCTGATTCTTACAAGTGGTATTTATTTACCCTTATGCCAAGAAAAAAAATAAAACAGAACCCCTTTAACTGTCACTCCACCCGCACATAAATTTGAACACTAAATTACTATCTATGGTACTTTTTCAGAGGACTTGTCAATCATGGTGACATAACATATAGCAGAAATTCAAAGATATATATATATAGTAGACATTTCTAATCTTAGTTTATCGATCATTTAACTACCATTTTTTCTCAACAGGCATGGACCACTTCATTACACATGCCACCAAACCTTCCTTTCTCCCTAAATTTTCTATCATATTTGTCTTCCTCTTATGCTACATTTCTTCCCTTTCCCCCTTTCCTCACTCTCAGATGCATAGCATATTCCCCATACAAAGACAGACAATTAATCATCTCTTATGTTGCCCTGGCACTTTAAAACTTCCATCGCTTCAAGTTCTCATCTGCTTCTACAGGAAGTTATTGAGTTATTTTTCTATTAGGAATTTTAGTGAGAATCAATAAAATACATTCTTCACCAGTAATATCAAACATAGCCCCAAATTGTGTTTATGACTTTTCTTTCACAAATCTTCAACTCTCTTTCTGTAACATTGTGGTCTGAAAGATTCATTTTATTTGAAGTCTTAGAAATGTCAGCAAAATAAGGGCTTTGTTCTAGTTAACATCTGTGGTGAGATTTTAGACTAAAATGTTTAAATTTAATGAAAATGACAATACCAGAACATTCTCTGAGGCTGACTTTTTGTTTTGGCTTCTCAATCTCAACCTCTTTTCTTGCTGTCAAAAAAGATCTAGAAATCTCAATATCTCCCAGTCTTTCTGAGAGCTGAGATGGCATGGAATCATAATTCTGACCAAATAAGATGCTATATTAGATTTCTTGGGCTGTCATAACAATACCACAGAAAGATTGCTTAAGCAACAGAAACTGATTTTCTCACAGTTCTGGAGGCTGAAAGTCCAAAATCAAGGTGTTAGCAGAGTTGGCTTTTCTGAGACCTCTCTTCTTGATTTGAAGAAGGCTACCTTTTAGCTATATCCTCACATTGTCTTTTCTCTGTACACACACATCCCTGGTGTCTCTTATGTATGCCCAAATTTCCCTTTTTAAATGTCAGGTTAAATTAAAGCCCACCCAGATGACCTCATTTAACCTTCCCTTTTTGTTGGCTTCATCTCCAAATGCATTTACATTCTGAGGTGCTAGGGGTTGGGCCTTCAACATACTAATTTTAGGAAAGCGAAGTTCAACTTGTAACAAATGCTAAGCATAAGTTTACTGAGATCAGTCTCCAGGAAACTAAATTCTAAGAGGACAGGCGTAGTTGCCAAGACCTCTCCTCTTCTCTCTTTTTTCTTTATTGAGTAAAAAAGTGATAAAAAGATATGACCCTTAAGCAAAGGCTAGGTAAGCTAAAGGTATGTCAGAATCTACATTGTTGAGTACCAGTTAGTATCAACACACACAAACCACCAGACTTGTTATATAGATTTGAAAACTCTGATTAATTAAAGCCTTTTAGGCAAAGTGCATTATTATTTGCTGCCAAATAGAATCTTACCTACTATTCTTCCTGTATTAAAGGCTTTGTGAATCTCAATTATTAAATTTTGATTGTTAGAACAAATGATGACACTACATCTGTTTCAATGAGGATACTAGTAGGAAACAGATTCTCTCCACATGTTTCAAATAAAGAGAATTTAATAAAATAGTTAAATATAATGAATAGGGCTGAAGGAAGAAGCAGGGATGTCAAGGATCCCAGAGATGAGAGGCAGAATAAAAGTTTTCTCAAAGAACAAAATATAGACCTACCTTTTGATCTAGCATTTTCACTACTGGTATCAACCCAAAGCAAAAGTAAGTCATTTTATCAAGAAAATACCTACTTGGAAGGTTTATTACTTCACAATTGCAGAGATGTAGAATTAACCCAAGTACCCAGGAATTTATGAATGGATTAACAAAATGTATACTATGTATGTCATGGAGTACTACTCAGCTATTAAGAAGGATGAATTAAATTCCTTTTGTAGCAATTTGGATGGAATTATACACCACTTAGGAGAAAACAAAGTATCTCAAGAATGGAAAAATAAACACCACCTGGACTTCCTAATAAATTGGAACTAACCAAGAAGCACATATGTGCAAAGAGAGAAGTAAAAGTCATGGGAAATCAAGGAGGAGGTAGTGGGAGGAAAGGAGAAGCTAAAACCTACCCAGTGGGTACAATGAACATGTTTGGGTGATGGGCCATTCATAGCCCTGATTTAAGTATTACAAAAGCTATCCTTCTAACAAAAACATTTGTATACCCTGAATATTTTGAAATAAAAAAGAGAAAATAATTATCACCCTAAAATCAAATGGTTGTGGAAAGAGAAATGTCTAGACCCAGTAAGAGCTGAGACCACAGAGGAGCAGCAGCAGGTACAGCCCGTGGACATGGAAGGTCACAGGGATAGCTCGAAGCATGGCAAGGAAATAGCAAAGGAGCAGAGAAGAACATCTATTTCCCTTTCTTCCTGCCTTTGGATTGACTGCCTGTGCCTCCAATCCTGACTGGAAGCTTTGGGGCAGGGAATCCTGGTAGATAGCAGTTATTAATGCCAGCTTCCTAGGAAATGTGCAAGGCAGTGAAAGGCAGAGAAATTTTAGATAGGAATGCGGGAAATGCAAAATAATAGGCACAGTGTGCTAGAACACTTTAACCTCATCATGACCATTTTTCATTTCTGTTACTATTTGACATAATACAATCCAGTAGCTCTTCTCTAATATCAGATATCCATCCTTTTAAAACTTGAAATGGACAATCCTATGAATTAAATTGAACTATGCTTGGGAGATGAGATTTGACTAAAAAGCCTACCAGTGAAGTCTCTGTGTGTGATAATTTAAATTGAGACACTGCAGGTGTCATCCATCAGAATATTAAAAAAATGAATTCATAGCTGCATCCTAGGTACCTTTGTTTTAATTCAATAATGATGAAAAAATGCTGCTTAAAAGCAATTAGAAGGGCTAAGAGGAAGTGTCAGGTTTTTTTTTGCCAGTAAAATAAATGGAACCAATTTCATTATGTTACAGAATTCTAAGAGGTATCAGTGAAAAATATATTATTTAGACTAGAAAATGATAAACCCTTTTTACAGTGAATATGGAAATTAAATTAGAAGAAAGACTATATGTTGATAATAGTCAAAATTTGTTAAACACTTTTAATGTGTGAGAAAATTTTTCCTCTTCCCTTTCCCTTCTTTCCTTCCTCTGTCTGCCCCACCCTCCCTCCCTCCCCTCCTTCTTTTCCTCTTTCCTTCCTTCCACCTTCCTTCCCATATTCTGCCTGACTTCCTGCCTCTCTCTCTTGCTACCTCTCTTTCTTCCTGCTTCCTAGCCTTCAACAAACATTCCCTAGTTTTGTGATAGCGATTGGGATAATAAAGAGTATGATCTTACAAGGAGAGGCACATAACCTAAGCTGGGGATAGGAAAATGTTCTAGAAGGATGTGGAACCTGTTCTGAAAGTTGAAGATCATGTAGAAACTAGCTGTGGGAAGAAATAGTGAGGCATATGGACCATGTACAAAGACAAAGAGGGCACAGAGTGTTATTCTTTAAAAATACTGCAAAGAACTAAGTATGCTGAAAATATATAAGGTGGTGGGTGGGGACAATCAAAGATAAAGGAATGTGAGTCATGGAGGGATTCCTATGATTTGCTGAAGAGTGTGGGTTTGAAACTAAAAGCGTTAGAATTACTATTAGTTTGTTATTCAAACCAGGAAAGTTTTGGTGCTATTAACAATAAAGCTGGGACAGGAGTTATAAACCCAGAGTGTCCTGGGCAAACTGGATTTATGTTGATTTTAAAAGATGGAGACACATAATGGAATTTTAAGGAGAGAGATGGTGTGGTAAGAATTGCTCTTTAGCAAAAACCAAAATAATCAATTGGACAGATCCTGAGGCCCTAGGCTAAAGAAGCAGCAGAGGGGTTGGGTACAAAATGATACATTGAAAAATACAAAGCAAGCAGTTTTAACACAACTGGATGTGGAGAGTGAGGAAGAAGGGTCAATATTTCCTAAGGGCATTTGTTCAAGACAGCAGTACAAATCTTTTTTTTTTTAATTTCAAAATATTAAGAGGGTGCAAATGTTTTTGTTACATGGATACATTTTGTGATACTTCAGTAAGGGCTTTTAGTGTGCCTGTCACCCAAAGAGTGTTCACTGTGCCCAATTGCTATGTTTTTAACCCTCCCCTGCTCCCTTGTCAACCATATATGATTTCTTATGACCTTTATATTTCTCTGTGCTAGTAAGTGCCCATGGAATAATTCCCAATTATTACAGAGTACACGTTGTGTTTGTTTTTCCATTCTTTAGATACTTAGAATAATAGTCTCTGATTCTGTTCAAATTGCTGCAAAGGACAGTACTACATTCCTTTTTTGGCTGAAAAGTACTCCATGGCATATATTTTCATCCATATCTACCACAATTGGAAAGTTTTAAAAATTATAAATCACATCATTTTCTTGCTTCACATTGCTTTTATAATAAAACCCAAATCCTATGGGGCTCTAAGGCTCTGTGCAGTCTTGACAATTTCCTGTCTCTCAGCTAACCTAAGAATCATCCTTCTGTAGTTTGTTTACCTCTAAGTATTCTAGCTTCACTTCTGAGTTATAATCACTCCATGTTCTTTACAACCTTGCAATTTTTTCACCTATTCCTCCCCATGCTTGTATTTCCTTCAGCAGCCATCTCACAAGGCTCATTTGTTTCTTTTTTCATCTCCATTGTGCACCCTCTCTATGGAAATGTCATTAATAAACACTCGTCAACAGTAGACACACCCTGTATTTCCACCTGACACTGGGTTTATTTCAATGAAGAACTTACGTGAGTAAAAACAGAGGTCAGCAAATTTAAAACTGTTGATAAATGGATGGTGCACCATCTATTGCCTGCACAGCCCCAAATAGATTCTCAAAATATAAGGCATGAAAAACCCTGGGGTCCTCGTCTTGCAATTAAAGTAAAAGAGTAAGTCTTCACTTTGGTCTTCAGTGCTCTACACAGCCTGGCTCTGGTTTCCTCATCCAGGTCTCCACTCAAATGCCACCTCCTGCAAGAGGCTTCCCTAGGCTAGACCAAGCTATCCATACTTATCTCTAACCATCCTTTATCATTTTGTAGCACTTATCACCACCATATGTTATATAGATATGTGCCTATTATTAGCTTTTAAGTTGTAATCCCCATTAATGTAGGAATGTTGTGTGTTTCATTTATTGTTTATTATGCAATTAGAGCAGTAAAAGGAACAAGGTAGGTGACTAATGAGTATTTGTTGATTCACTGAATGGACAAATAGACTGACCCATGGATCCTGCACACAGATTCTCTGTTCTTAGGCTAAGCTTTAGTTGGAAGAAGATTAAAATTTATGTAAAAGATTTTGTAGCTAGATGAGACTAAAAGAAGTCATTAATTCACCAGCCTTTCTTCAAATAGTGGTAGTTCTGTTAAGGAACAGCAAGTGAGGCTCAAATAGTGAACATATGTACTGTCACATCTCTCTCTATTGCCATAGCTGATAAGAAACCTCAGTTTCCTAGATTTTAGAGAAAAAGGGCCATTCACACTATAGTGTATTTTTTGTGTGGCAAATCTGTGTTAGGTGCTCTATTCAGTAAAAGTATCCTATGGATATCTATGTAGCTAAGAGAGGTAAGGTAACTAAACCAAGGTCATAAGCCAGTATCTAGCAGAGTAGGAATTTGGTAGCAGGTCTACTTTACTTCTCAGCTTTGTGACAAGCATGTATTAGAACAGGTACTTACCCTTGGCCCTAAAGTGCTTGGTCCCATCACCCATCTCAGTGGTAACCTCAGAGTCATATTTTTTTTAAGTCTAGTAAAATGTTTTTTTGTAATAAGTCGAGAAAAACTTAACATATAATTTAAAAGAATGTAATGTGATGAGATGATGATCATGTAAGGGAAGAGTTAAGTGCTGAGATCTCTAAGAAAGGAAAATCAGAATAGCTTTCTGACACAAATATACATTTTCTTGTTCAAATACTATAAATATAAGTATTCTAATGGAATCAGAATATTGTACTAATAAACTTTAGCAATTAGTTCATTTATTCAACAAATATTTGCTGAGCATTCCATGTGCATACTATATTACTAAGCAGTGTGAGAAGCACAGAGGACTATAGACATACTCTTCTCTCTAGGAATTTCTGATCTAATTTGAAAGACAAAAAAGGTAAATATGCCAAATTTAAATGTACAGTTTTGATATCAAAGAAGAGTCTCAAGGATATATATAGAAACTTCATTTAAATCAGGTGTTTACATTTTTCTCACACTAAAATTTCTTATAGAACATTAAATAGGTACTACCTGGACTAATTTAAAACTTATATTGACTCCATTAGTCTTTCAAGTGGCCACCTCTCTCTTGGGAAAATTGGTGAGCAAAAAGAAAGCAAAGAAAAGAAAAAGTTAAGCAATTCATGAACCGTGTTATTCATTAATTCAAGTATCTACTGTTTGTCAGGACCAAACAGTATACAGGGAGGATAAAACAGACATTGTCTCTGCCTTGAAAGAGTCACAGTCTAGTAGAGGATAGAATTATAAACCACAGTGTTCTAAGGCTCTCCCATGTGTTGGGATAAAAATCAAAAAGGGTAGTAAAGTGGCAGTAAAACGTGGGCATGCTGAGTTCAGACTCCCAGAGCCTGTAATTTAGCACCATTTGAAAGCTATACGGTGGTGAGCACCTTTCTTAATCTCTATGGATTTCAGTTTTCTCATCTGAAAAATGGAGATAGCAATGGATACTGCTTCCTAGGATTGTTGTAACCATTAAATGAATTGAAATGTGCGAAGTTCTCGGCAGTAATAAGTGATTTTCTCATGAAATATTCTTCCTGCAGATGTCTGGGAGGTTTTCCTACAGGAAGTTGCCTCTGTGTGAGATGATTCATGGAAGAGTAATGACTATCATGAAAGAGATGCTCAGGGAAATGTAATTATTTTGATAGGCCTTGACCTCCGGTCCTCTGGTTTTCAGTGGAGATGTCATTTGGAAGTGAGATGAGGTTGGAAGACAGAGGCCAGATAGTGCACAACTCTGTATGATATGTAAAGAGGTTTGGAGTTGATCCAGAATACAGTGTGGGAAAGGAAAATTTTGATCAAAGTCACATAGTTAAATTAGACTTGGACAGCAGTGTAGAAATACACTGGAACAGAGACAGACTGGCAGAGAGAAAATCAGTTAAAAGATGCTTGGGTTGATGGGCATTTGGGCTGCTTCCATGACTTGACAATTATGAATTGGGCTGCAATAGACATTCTGGTGCAAAGATCTTTGTTGTAAAATGATTTTTGTTTATCTGGGTAGTTACCTAGTAATGGAATTGTATACCATAGAATACCATTCAGCCATAGAAAAAGATGGAGACTTTAGATCTTTTATGTTTAATTGGATGGACTTGGAATATATTCTTCTTAGTAATGTTTTTCAAGAATGGGAAAAAAAGTATCCAGTGTACTCAATACTATTATTAAACCAATATACGAACAACTACACACTCATACAAAGGATAAAACACAAATATAATCTAGCAAGAGGGAGGGGAGAGTGAGGGAGGAAGGAGGGCACTCGGTGGGATCTCACCTAATGTGCACAATGCAAGGGTACATTTTAAAACAACTAAAAGGAAATTATAAATGTCTTACCACAAAAATGAGGTGAGAATTATGTTAATCATTTTGATTTAAGCATTCTACATTATATATCAAATCATCATGTTGTACCCCATAAATATATACAGTTATGATTTAATAAAAGATTAAATTAAAAAGAAGGTGCTTGGGATAGTTCAGATAATGGATGGTAATACCCCAAAGGCTTTAGTTATGAATGTGGGGAGAAAAATCATGATACTAAGAGATTTTAGAAGGTAAAATATATATGACTTAGTGATTTCTTGTATTTGTTAGGTCATTAAGGAGAAAAAGTCAGACTAACTCACAAAACTTTCTACAAAATATAAATAAATTATTTTTTCAGATAACTTAAGTGCTGACTATTCTAATTACTGCTGTAATTTGTTTCTACCATACTTATCCCTTAGGTGAATAACAGTTTTCTTCTCTGATCAAGCAATTACCCTATTAAAGACAGGCAAGAACATTATTGATTATCAAAGGATAATAATTAATTCTGTGCCTAACCATTCATGAAAGCTGGTGCTTTTGCTATAAAAATGAACAAAATTCCAATTATCATTATTACAATACAGAAAGTTAGAATTAGTTGAAGAAATACATGCAAGATTGAACTTCAGGTTCATTTCTAATTCCAGAGCTTGAAAGCTTTGAAGCTTTGAAGACTATTCAGTAATGGATTTCATTCCCAGTGCAAGTGGTATTCTGAAATTTAATCAGATAATTTTATCAATTCTATAGGGAAAAGTTCTTCCTTTTTGGTTTATAGATGACATGTATTTTGATATTGACTACCAAGAAAAGGTATTTTTAGTTTTGTTTTGCTTTGAAAACCTTAATTACATGCTCGGAAAGCCTAAAATGATCAAAGAGAAGGAGTGGTTTGTGATTACAGCTTGGAGAAGTTATTTTAGTTTATTTATTTATTTATTTATTTATTATTGTTTAGAATTCATTGAGGGTACAACAAATCTGGTTACACTGATTGTATTTGTTAGGTAAAGTCCCTCTTGTAATTATGTCCCTCCCATACATACACCATACTATTATGAAACCAATTTACAAACAGCTACACACTCATACAAATGAGGTGGCCATACACCATGACCCGCCCTCTCCCTGATTCCTTGTTCCCCTACCCCCCACCTTGTATTAGCTCATCTATTGCCTTCATATTAGAATTGAGTATATTGGCTTCTCCATTCTTGTGATGCTTTACCAAGAATAATGTGTTCCACCTCCATCCAGGTTATACAAAAGATGTAAATCTGGCTTGAAGAAATTTAAATCTACCTGAGCTAGTCTTCCTCCACTCCTGCTTAATCTACTGGTTAGAAGACTTCTCATATACTGCATTTACTCATCCAAGGAAATAATCATCTAGAGCCAAAGAACATTTCTTTGTGGTTTAGGAATGAAAGGCAAATTGTAGCCTCCCTTTAGATTAGGCATGGCAAAAATAAGTTGAGATGTTATTCTCTTTCAAAGTACATTTGTATTTTCATCCTATCTGCAAAACATGATACACATGGCTTAAGGTTTTTTAAATTTACACATATGAATATTGGATTTTAAGTGAAGGTATACATTATTTAAACAGAATATTACATGCCAAGATACCAGTATCGACCAGATCCATTTGAAATTTGCCCATACTAGTTAATGGTTACCAAAAGTCAAAATTATTATAAGGAAACTAATGCTGAATATTTGATATAACATAGAAAGAAATCCCAAAAGCTTTAAGTTATAGAGTATCTTTTTTTTTTTTTT
>CAUYQV010068478.1:0-32329 GCA_963574575.1 Galagoides demidoff | reverse complement strand
AGCCTCAAGCTGTCCCCCTGGGTAGAGTGCCATGGCATCACAGCTCACAGCAACCTCCAACTCCTGGGCTCAAGCGAGTCTCCTGCCTCCGCCTCCCAAGTAGCTGGGACCACAGGCGCCTGCCACAACGCCTGGCCATTTTTTTTTTGGTTGCAGCCATCATTGTTATTTGGCGGGCCCGGGCTGGGGATTCGAACCCACCACCTTAGGTGTACGTGGCTGGCGCCTTAGCCAATTGAGCCACAGGCGCCGAGCCTTTTGTCCCATTTTCAGTTGTCTCATAACCCCTGCCTCCCATATAAACAGGAAAAAGTATACTATATGTTTTTCCCCCTAAAATTCATATGTTAAAGCCCTATGTGATGGGTATTGGAGATGGGGCTCTTTGGGAGACAGTTAGATTTAGATAATGCCATGTGGGTGGGGCTCTCATGATGAGATTAGTGCCTTTATAAGAAGAGGCACCAAACTCGCTCTCCATCATGTGAGGACACATGCAGAAGGTGGCATGTTGTTTCCTCAGCAATCCAAGAAGAGAGCCCTTAGCAGAACTGGATCATGCTTGCATCTGATCTCAGATTTCCAATCTCCAAAACTAAGAGAAATAAATCTCTGTTGTTTATGCTGCTTAGTCTATGACATTTTGTTATGGCAGCCCAAGAAGATTAAAACACTATATAAAGGCAAAACTGTCTGGACGTTGTGGTTTGTGCACATTTCAAGACAGTTTCCAAGGGAACAATCAAATTCATTTCTACTGTTCTTTCCAGCTGAAGGAATTTTCAAGACCTGCATTGTCAAATACAGAAACCAGACCTGTGGCTCTTGAGCACTTGAATGTGATGATTCCATATTAAAAACACCAGATTTCAAAGACTTACTAAAAAGTAAAATGTTAAATATCACTATATTTGTTTATGATTAGATGTTGAAATATTATATTGTATTTATTACATAAAATATATTATTAAAAGTAATTTCACCTGTTTCTTTTTAACTTTTCAAAATATGACTGCTAGGCTCTTTAAAATTACATATATAGTTTGCATTAAATTTCTAGTGACACTTGGCCCCACCTCAAACCTACAGAATTGGCAACTGGAGGTGAGGCCATCTGGCTGTCCTGGGACAGCACACAACTAAGAGCATACTTCACACTAGTGCTTCTAAAACTGGAGGACTCTGGATGGGGTCAACCTTTGCAGAGGAGCCGGTTTACTAAATTGCAAAGCAACTCAAAATATCATTTTTAGCATAAAAAGAGGCATACATTTTGAAGCCAAAATGTCTTGTTCTCTGAAAGAGGGCTGCTTGGGGTACTGGTGGTAGAGTGTGATAAATAAGTCATCAGCCCCCTCAGCCATTTTGTTTAAAAAGAGAGGGATTTTGCCTTATAAACTAACATTTAATTGAATTTGATTCTAAACGTTTGATTCTAAATCCTCATAACACCTTTTGTGGTGGGCACTATTCTCAACTCCACTTTGCAGGTGAGGAAACTGAAGCACAGCAAAGTTTAATTAGCTAGCTCAAGGCCATCCTTGCCGGACTGAGAATGAGTCAATTACTGAGAGCAGTGGCCTTGACATTACACATATTTGTGTTGCACAGGGCCCAGGCCTCATCTCAGCTGATCCCAATTAATCTGTAAAGTGGGTATTTCTACACTAGTCATTCCTGGCTGTAATTAAAATCACCAGGGGACCTTAAAAACATATTTGTGCCTGGGTTTTATTGACTAATGATTCTCATTTCATTGGCTTAAAGTGTGCTGAGGAGTGCACAAGAGCCCTCTAGAATATCTGAAACTTGACAGATGATGAAGAGGAAGGTGGGAGACACAGGGTCTAACAAGTTGGCAATGCCAAAAACTCAGATGTTGGAGATTAGGCCGGGACTATTCCCATCTAAATATACATAAGTTCCCTGGGTATCTTTTTTAAATACCATTCTGATGCCAAAGGGCTAGGTGAGGACTAAGATTCTGCAGTCACCAGGGAACTGGTGGTGAGGCCATCTGGCTGTCCTGGGACAGCACAGAACTAAGAGCATACTTCATGGCTCGGCGCCTGTGGCTCAATTGGCTAAGGCGCCAGCCACGTACACCTAAGGTGGTGGGTTCGAATCCCCAGCCCGGGCCCACCAAACAACAATGATGGCTGCAACCAAAAAACAGCCGGGCGTTGTGGCAGGTGCCTGTGGTCCCAGCTACTTGGGAGGCAGAGGCAGGAGACTCGCTTGAGCCCAGGAGTTGAGGTTGCTGTGAGCTGAGATGCCATGGCACTCTACCCAGGGGGATAGCTTGAGGCTCCTTCTCAAAAAAAAAAAGGAGCATACTTCACACTAGTGCTTCTAAAACTGGAGGACTCTGGATGAGGTTGCCACTGGTCCAAACCACACCCTGGATGCCCTGCCCTTGTGGTGTTTCCAGGCCCTGTGGAGAGCTGAGGCGTTGCTAGCTGTCTAGGCCTGTGTGAATACCCAGTTTAGGGATTCCTTGTGATCCCAGGTCTGATTCTCTTAGCCCTCTCCAAGATCCATCCTAGGATGAACACCATGGAGCAGAGTCAGAGTTGCAGTTCCAGAGAAGGAAAAAGCTTCTGGGATGCTGAAAGGAAAACCAACAACACAGTTATGGTTTAAAAGCAGGAACTCCAGGTAACCTAACCCTTCCCAGTTCAGCTGCTATCTTCTCGACCTGAGCTCTCACCCGCTCCTACTGGCGCCCAAGCTGCAGGCGGGATGCGGGCCTGAAACAAGCAGCCTTACCCTTCCTAGGTGTGCATAGCTTTTTTGGTCTTTCTGGAGGGTAAAGCAGAAGGGATTCAAGTATTTCAAAGTACATTTCCCATGCACCCTTTCTACAATCCTCCCTTGCCACTGCCTCAACTCTCAACACTGGTCCCACTGTCTTTCTGAGATCCAGGTGATGTGGCATCCCGGTGGGCGGTCTCAGGGAGCTGGCCCTTTTGGCTGCGCCCTGGAGCCCCAGGCACGCGCTGTCCCAGCCTAGGACGATGAACCAAGAATGTGGGGAGATGATTTTCGCTGCTCTCACGCTTCCCTGGGAAAGGGGCTCTTTCTGGGCATTCGAAGGGCCAGCCCTGGCCTCCTGCAGCCGCCACTGGAAAGAATGCCGATTGGCGTGGTGCAGGCTGACGCCAACGTCCAAGGTTCACAGGCTGTGAGGCTCCAGTTGCTCCAGAGAACCACCATCACACTCACAGCGACAGCGACCGACGCAGCGCCTCTGCCCAGAACAGAAAACGTAACCTCGCGTTCGCGGGTAGAGAATTAAGGGTTTTCCTTTCACAAATGTATCCCTTCCCCCAACCAGAATACAGAATAGCCCACTCGACCAATGAGCCTGTCTGCCTGAGTCCCTGAGCCCACCTTCTCCCCGCCAAGCCTGCCATCTCAGGTTCTGGGCCATCAAGTCGGGAAATGAGACGATCTACCAGCGCTGGGCCCCCACGAGCTCCAGCTGGCTCGGACTGCACGGCCTCAGGCGCCCCATCTGTGCGCGTCCACAAAGTCACCAGGGTATAACCGCGGCTCTGCAACCCCCGCGGCTGCCGACCTCTGGGTGACCCGCACTGGCTCCCGCAGCTTGCCTCGGCCTTCCTGCTCTGGGCTTCAAGGCCGGTTTGGCCTGGGCCGAGGCTCCGGAGGCTGTGGGCGAGACGACTGCTACAAAGCTCCGTAGACCCAGCTGTTCCACTGAAATTGAAGGGGGAGTGAGAAGAATTAGAAAATCAAGGGGGCGGGACGGTGGGGAAGAACACATTTGGGTCTGAGGACTGCCCAGGCAGGTGCCCACCAGGAGCTGCTGGGACTGGGCCCCTCTGGAGGACAGACCTGGGACGTGAAGGCAAAGGCCTGGAGGACTTCACAGGCAGCCGCAAGGCTGAGGCACCCCCCCCAAATTTCCTTTTAAATTAAAAGGAAAAAAAAAAAACCCACCAGAATCTAATGGTCACCATAAATATATCCAAATGCGATGTTTTCTTACCCTATTGTGAGAGAATGTTGAGAGGGTCTTCCCGGGGTTTATTAGAGTCGCGGCCTCCCAGAGTTCTTAGCCGGCTCTGTACGTTGGAGAATGGGATAGAAGCGGGAACAGGCCACCCGCTGGCGCTGCCATAGCCTGGGCTGTCGCGTCCCTCCCTCCCGCCCGCTCAGAGCTCTAGGCTGGGAGAGGTGGCAGGTGCTCCCGGGATCCCGGAGAGCGGCTTCTGTGGTGGCGACTTTCTGCTGAGAGACGGCCCCCTGGCTTGTCCCGGGTAAAGGTGGAAGACGGGTTTCCTTCCAGAGGCGATCTAGGGTGGAGAATGCCATTTGCTCACACCTTCATCCCCCACCCCAGATTGGAAGCAGAAAAAAAGCCCTAAACTCATAGCCCAGCCTCTAGGAGCCCAAGAGGTGGAGGGTGGAGAGGGTAGGAGTTTCGTTCCCACTTCTCAGTCTGGGAGCTTAGCGTGGTGACCAGGGACGCTAGTGGGGGGACACCAACGAGTCAGTCACCCCCCACTCCTGATCCCAGGCTCCCCAAAGGCCACCAGCCCTGAGCACAGAGGCCGCTGCCTCCAGGTACGCGCCCGCCACTGCCTTCTTGGACCTCCTCCCAGCAGAAGCTACTGTTTGCTTGGGAAACCTATGGGTGGGTCCCAGGGCTGTCCTAGGACCCGACAGCTCCAAGGTTCCCTGGCGCCCAGGCCCCGAAGCTCAGCATCCTTCAGGGCTTACCTGGGGGCTGGCCCGCAGGGGCACTTCGGGGACGTTCCCTGCGGTGAGGATACTTTGCCAGAGGCTTAGAAAAGAAAGAAAAAGAGGAGACGCGAACCCTCTGTGACCGGGTCTCCTCACTCTCCCCTGTGTAATACCCCGCCCCACACACCACTCTGGCTAGGCAGGGGAGGGACCCGAGAGGCTGGAGGCCCAAGAGCGTCAGGGCGTCACCAGCACTGGGGAGCCGAAGCTTCCCGGGGCGAAGAGCTCCAGACGATCGCCGCTGAGCCAGTACAAGCTCTCTGCCGGAACTTTCTTCCTCTTTTTTCTACTCCTAACTCTCCTGGATAACCGACTCCCCTTGTGGTTCCTGCCTCTGTGGCCGGAGCTTGCTTTAACCTCGAGACTGACCTCTCTCCCCGGGTTTCATCGCCAGTGTGGACCTCGCTTTGCAACTGGGCAGGAGTTTTCTTGTCCACCTCTGTACCCAGAGCAGCTGCGCGAACGTGCCAGGGGGCCCGATTCGCTAGCAGACGTCGGTGTTTTTCCCAGCCTGAGGACATCGCTGGTCGGGGGTGAGGGCCGGGACAGGGACAGAGCAGTAGGGTGCGTCTGAAGCTGTAGGGTCTGGAGCCCTGCGCCGGCTCGCTGCGGAGCTCCGGGAACAAGGATCCTGAGTCCGGAGCAACCAGGCAGACCTAACGCCAAGCGAGTCAAAGGTAACTAACGCCAGGGGCCATGGTCCTTGTGTCTTGACCGGCACAAGCTCCTTGCACGTTCAGATATTACAATTTAATCAGGGAATTCCCAGTATTTTCACCCACCGCGACAAAGGAATTGTTCAGATAATGTCTCTGTAAGGTCAACCGTAGACAAGGGACTTACGTCCTGAAGGGATCCTTCAGGAAAGGCCCGTCCAAGACCAGAAAGGTGAGGCCACTCCTTCAGATGTCGCTCCTAGAGTCATAAAGTCACAGCTAACGAACGTGTCACTTCTTAGACTCCCATTCCAGCCACCTTTCCAATACAGTATTTCCCCTTTTGAATTTCTTTTTACCAGCGCACCTTGCAATGTGTTCACAGAAACGGTCATGAAAAGGTCCCCCAAAATTTACAACCTCAGAGCACCCCAGGGCACCCCAAGACTCCAGCTGCTCCCCAGAAGAGCTGTAAAAGCGCTATGCACCCTGGTCTTCACCCCACCCTTCTTCCCAAAGGCCATTCATGTAAGTTATCCTTAGTTCCCAGCACATCTTCAAGTTAATACCCTGTGAACTTCAGATAGGCAATCAAAAGAGTAACTGAGGGAACGAGCCCCCCGCCCCCGCCCTGAACACCTCATAAAAGAGATTTTAGGGAGTTGCCTTATCTCAGAATTCAGGTAGCAAACTATTTTAAATGACCCATAGCTTGTCTAACCTTAGGCCTATTGCGATAGATCTTATTTCTCAGAGAGAAAAAAAACTTCTTAAAGGATTAAAAAAAGAACCATAAAAAATTCAAATGACTCTTGTTTCAATTTTACCTGACAGAAAGTTCCCCTGCCCACAGGATAGCACGATTTTCCCCTGCTGCTGAGCCAGTAGAGTGGACTGTGCCCCACGGCCCCAAAACATACACATTGAAGCTAGTTGCAACTAAATCCATCAGTAATTGACTTAAAACTGACCCATACAATCACTGCGTGAAGAATTCCAAGGCAGGGGGAATGATTTCTTTGCTTTTGAACTTCTGAGGAATGATTATTTGGACTCTGACTAGTCACTCATGCAGGGTTTACTAGAGGGCTCTCATCCTCTGTATGCCCCCTCCATGAAGGCATTTGTTCTAAATGAACTCATAGGGACATTTCTCCACTGTACCCTTGTTGTAAAAACAGCCTTTGTTTCATTAAAGTAGATGTGAGAGACACAAAACAAGTAATATTATAGGATAAGGGAAATTATACCAAGAACATGCAAGCTAAGTACAGTAGAGGCCCAAATTCAGTTTCTGATCCTTCTCAAATACTCTAGGGTTTGGCAATGCACTCACAAAATATTCTTGCTTACACTTATTTTTCAGTGTCTGCCCCCAAAGGGTTTCTGCCCAAGAGTTTCAAAAGTATTCGAAAGTGATAATTAAATTAAATACAAGAATTGTTTAGTGATAAGCTGAACACAAGAAAAGATTTTGGTGAGTAGCAATTCTGGCTTAACAGCTGAATGTACCTTGTTCAGTTTAGTTAAATTATTTTTGCTTCTGTTATTCTTGTATGTTTATATCATGTGTGTGTGTGAGGCGTGGCTTGGTGACGGTGAGCAGCAGAGCAAGAAACATTCTTAATTTCACTGTAAGGTGGATTGATACCTGCGTACATCAAAGCCCAGCTTTTTCCTTTTGACACTCTTACATATGCTTTTCTTAGTATTGTTTACTGATTTTCATAATTTTGTTTCTTGGTTTTACAAATACAAGTCAATTGCTTGCACAACCAAACGGAAGGAGGGGCACTTGAAATTAACTTGAAAACTTTAATTTTGTGTAGGACCAGTTTTGCATATGCCATACATATGTGGGCAAATAGACAAATAAGGAAATCAAATAGGGGTAAGGTAGGATGTAAGGGAGTGTGGACATAGGGCCTAATTTCTTTTCTCTTGCAAATTATAAATGTGACAAAGAGTTATATCTTACATTGATTCCCTTATTCCATAGATATTTCTTATCTGCTTTGTTCTTCCTTGCTTTCAACTTGATATCAATCTGTCCTCTTCTTTAAAGACCCACCTTTTCCAAGAGGCTTTTTGTTTTTGTCATTTCCAACCATCTTCTGTCCTGGGATGGCTGTTCCCCCCTCCCCAATCATCTATGCATGCATTGTGCCAGACTTCACCACGTCTTTCTGTGTATTTTTGTTTTCTCCCATCAAAACTGGAAGTTTGGCAGGGGCCCTTACCCCTGGTTTTATAAAACAGCAACCACCTGATGGCATTAGATTCATAAAAGCTAATTTAATGAGTAAATATATGAATTGAAGGGCATCCCCAGGACCAAGAGGATCTACAGGAGATCCCAAATCCCTAATCCAGTGTATTTGGGTTATACTGTCCCTTGACATTTTGTATTTACCATAAAAAAACAAGGATACAAATTGACACAATCACCACCAGCACAAGTGTACATGTTTATATAAGTTTCTCCATCTTCTCTCTTTGAGAAATGAGAAATGGAGCAATTCTGGGAAACTTGGTTAATGTCTTAAAATATGATTTAATGATAAATGTTGCTCCTTTGTCACTTTTTTGACTACTTTAGAAAACAAAAGAATTTTTTTTTTTTAGAATGAGTAGAAAGTTGCTTAATTAATGTAGGCGAAAGTTGTAGGTATAATGGTCCAATTCCTATTGGAATATAAGTATCAATGTGGATAAGATGGATAAATAAGTGGGTATTTGTAAGGCATGTTTTCAGATTAAACACCAAAAAAGGCACTGAATTGCTTGTGCTTTGAAGATGATCTTTCCGGGATGAAAGGGCTTTCAACTCACTTGAATAATGACTGACATTAACAAAGAAATCATTTCTATCAGGTATGGAAAGAAACCATTTTCGAAGGAACCACCTGATTTATAAATCAACTATGACATTTTATGATCAATGACCAGTACTACTTCCCACACAATCTTTTGTTACTAAAGCAGATAATCATGAATTAATTCAATCGATCTTTTAACAACTTTTAAGGTGAGACTATCTGCAATAACAAACACCAGGAGAGAAATTTCTATAACCTTTTGCAGGTGTCTCGCCTACTTGTGTAACAATATTTATCTTTTGGTTCCAAAGCACCAAATATAAATGCCGGCAGTAGGTATTCAGTTAGTGTTTATGGGCTAAATTAATTTATATTTTGTTTTGGATACACTTATTGGCTCATTTAGCCTAATTAGCTGCCCCATGAACTATTATTCCATTTTTTTTAAATGAGGAAAACTAAAATCTCTACTAAGTCATGAAAGTAATGAATAGGGAATTTTGGACTGAATCCACCCATTCCTTTCCTCATTAAAATATGGGGGGGGTAGATTTTTTGAGGGGAAGGGAATATGGATATTTCATTGCATGTCTCATTGTTTACTAATTTTACAACACTATAGAAAAATAAGCTTTTCATTATATTTGCCAATCACAAAAATGTAAGGCATGATTTATATCTTTCACACTCAACTGGCAAGAATTGACCGATATCAATCATAATTTTGCCTCAGTTATTCTATACATAATCATTTATGTAAAATTCTTAAGAAATGTTAGGATGAAATACCAAAAACAGATATAAGAGTAAAGATGTAAATATATAGAATCAATTTAAATATTACTTCATAATTTGAATTACTAGTAATCTAATGTTGGAAGGGGAATATGGTTGAAAGCAAAAATATTATATAGACACTTTGTAGCAAGTACTATATCAGAATATGAACCTAGTCAAAATGGCATTTTATACATTTCTGGAATGTAAATGTTGGTAGAAATTTTAGGTTTCAGCTTGTTATTCGATTTTTAAATAAATACTTTTCTAGAAGTTAAAATATGGTATGTTTTATAGTCAAGGTATTATATAAGGAGAAATGAAGATGATCTTTACAAAGTTAAAGCATGTGATTTTTCTATTTTAATTCTAACTGACCATGTGACATTGGGAAGGTCATTTCATTTAATTTCTCTGAGCCTCAGTTTTGAGGTAGATATAACCACAATAACCTGTACCTTCCTTTGCCTCCCTTTCTCCTCCCTTGTGGGGAGGATAAAATTAGTGCAGGTGAAAATAATGTGCAGTTTGCCCCTTCATGTTTGTGCTATGATATTATAATACTGATACAACTATTATTTATTCACATAAGGAAATATCATCTAAGAAATGAAACAGCTGACCCCTACAACAACTGATGAGGGCTGCGCATCTATTTTTGGAATGTGTATTCTAATTTATAGAGCAAAAAACTTAAAAATAAGTAAGCTCCCCAAAACGTGAATATAGGAATTAACCCAGTGGTATTTGTTTTTCTGTTCCACTGGCGGCTTTAGAGTAATATCAATGTGTGTTTTTCTTACATAACTGTGTGACATTACTTAGGGGATAATTCTAAAATTCTTGTCCTAAGGGACCCTAGATAACTCTCACAAACCTCAGATTTGCTTTCTCCCTCTTGGCAAAGTGGTCACAGAGTGAGGGTAGGTGACCCAGAGTTCAGAGTCCGTCAGCGTCCAGGAGCAGAGTGCACGGGAAGATAAGCCCCAGGAATCCACTGCATTGTCTGACAGCCTCGGGTGAGGGGGCGTCAATTTTAAACCGGTGAGCTCACTGAGAGCAGAGGAGAGAAGGGGTGTCTCCAAAGGCTGTTGCCATAGCATTTTCCCTTCTCTCTTCCTGCACACCCCCTCTCCCCCAAAGCAGCCACAATTTGTGCTCTACGGTTTTCTTTCAGGAACGAGATGCATTTTCAGACGATAGGACTCCAGCGATAATGCACCACCTTGAAACAACCTGACAGAGAGATTTAACAAGCCGGACAGGTGCCATTAAGTTTCGCTGGACAGACACATCTTTGCGGATCCAACTGCACAGCAGAAGCAGACCTCGGAGAGAATCTTAGCATCCCCCAAATCTCATTGGCCCTCCGGACAAGCCATACCACAACCAGTCCTGCCGCACAACCAGATTCCTTTCAGCACTCGCAGCCGTGGACAGCTCCCCGGCTGGCGGTGGTTTCCTCTGCAGTGAGCTGACTTACTCTGCCAATCGCGGTGGGGGCCGTACGGACACCAGTCCCAGCCGACGCTCCCAGAACAAGCGCGCCCTCCCTCCGCGCTCTCCGTTCCCCGCCCCTCGCTCACCCCGGCCCACTCCAGCGGGACTTTGAGGGATTCCCTCTCCGGCGGCCTCTGCAGCAGCACATCTGGCCTTGTTCTGGGTACTGCAAGCATGGATCTCCGAAGAAGAGCCATCCCCAGTGCCCAAAGACTTCGAGTTCTATTGCTGCTGTTCCGTGAGTAGCGTTTAGGCGACTGGCAGGGCGGGACAAGCTCTTGCAGAGGATAGAGCAGGCAAAGTCAAGCCAGCACCTCAAGATAAAAATATGGCCCTTATGTTTTGTAGTTTTTTTTTTTTCCTTTGGGGGCAGGATGAGGGCCTTCCCCACTAGTGGCCGGGAATTTCTCCGAGAGCCACACACCTGTTTGGCATATCTCAGACAGAGCTCGGAGCCCAGACAGGCCAGCTGCGTGGGACCAGATCATTGGCAAGAAAGATTTGATTGAAAATCCCAAGATGTAGAAAAAGCCTAGCCATGTTAATAGATATGGATTTTAACATTTTTAAATTTTATTTTCACTGTAAACTAAGAAAAAAAATCGAATTTGTAAGTGCTGTGTTAGAGAAACAGCTCGCAGAGTGCACAGCTGCAGGCGGGTAACTTTGTCACCCCAAAGACTGCAGACCGTGGTCTCCCCGCCCCACAGCCCCAGACGCGTGGGCTCCCTGAGCCTTGGACTGATGCGACTGTTTTGTTTGTTCCGCAGATGCAACAGCTCAAATCATGGCAGAACAAGAGGTGGAAAATCTCTCAGGCCTTTCCACTAACCCTGAAAAAGATATATTTGTGGTGCGGGAAAATGGGACGACGTGTCTCATGGCAGAGTTTGCAGCCAAATTTATTGTACCTTATGACGTGTGGGCCAGCAATTACGTAGATGTAAGGAACCTTTCACCCCCGGCTTGCTCCTAGGGCTCCAGGGCGAAGGGCACCCTCCCTCAAGGCCCTGAGAAGACCCAGGTCGCCTGCCTTTCTCCCCCACACCCCTTGCAGGCTGCTCCCGAATGCTGCATGGGGGTTCCGGCTGGTAATGCCTTCTGCTCGCCCTGCCTGCTTTGAAATTAAACCCCCCCGTCTCCGCTTCCCTACCGGGTCTGCACGTAGAGCATCTAACCGCATGTTCCGGGACCTGGGAGGCGCGCGCGCGCGCGCAAAGGAGCGCCCAAGGGTGCAACCCAGAGTTTGGACGCCCCGCCCGTTGCAGCCCCCCACCCCGGGGCAGGGCGCGCTGAGGGGGCGCGGGGCATCTGTGTTCCCAGCTGATCACAGAACAGGCTGATATCGCGTTGACCCGGGGAGCTGAGGTGAAGGGCCGCTGTGGCCCCAACGAATCGGAGCTGCAGGTGTTCTGGGTGGATCGCGCTTACGCGCTCAAAATGCTCTTTGTAAAGGTAACTCCCAGCCCGACAGGCAGAGGGGCCACAAGCTCCCAGTGGGTGCGGGAAGTGGCGGCCCCTGGGTTTAAGGACCCAGAAGTTGCTAGGGGTTGGTTGACGGCGCCTCCCCGGCTGGGCAGGAAAGCCGCAACACGTCCAGGGGAGCCGAGGCGACTTGGAGGCTGAGCAAGGTGCAGTTTGTCTATGATTCTTCTGAGAAGACCCACTTTAAAGACGCAGTCAGCGGTGAGTAGAGGCCAGCAGGGCTGAGGAGGGAGCGCGGGAACGCGGCGAAAGGGCAAGGCGAGCAGGCTTGGAGGACGAATTCCTCGGCGTTTTGGAAACAATTTGGGCTTTGCACTCCTGGGACAAGTCTGGCGTTGGCTTGCTCCCTAGAGCAGAGGAGGCAGGGTCGCCCGCAATCCTCTGGGTCTCCCGCCTTGTAGATGATCCACAAGGGACTCTGGGCCTGAGGTCCGATCCTTTACCCACGGCCTGATGAGATGGCCCTTCAGAGCTTGTCATTCCCTGGCCGCTTCTGAAGGGCCTCTTAAGATTTGGCACGGAGAAGGGCAAAGCTGTATTTTAATTTTTTTCTGCACCCTGTGTTTTTCTTCTCATGCGCTGAAACTCCGAGGGGGCAGTGCGACCTTCCTTTGTGGTCAGGGTTTGCTGGCCATCACTGTATTTTTCCGCAGGACAGTATGGCTGGCACGGAATATTCAGCCCTCGGAATGGACTCAGCACCGCGTACTAATTTACTAGCTTTCCTCCTCATTTCCCCACAGTTCACCCAGACTCTCCTAAAATATTGTGACAAGAGGTCCATCCCTCAAATAATAAAGTTCCTATCTGCAGGCACACTTCAAGGCCATATTTAAATTTATTGTTTTTTTTTTTTTTTTTTGTAAATAGGCCTTCCGCCACCCAGACACCCAAACTGGGGAAGGGATTTTATTGAACACACAAAATGCATATGTCATCGCTCCCTTTTCACCCCTTTTCTCATCATAGTAAAAGGAACATTTTTTTTCATCAAAGTACATAAGCAAAATATCTCTCAGTTAAAGCAGACCAAAATATAAAAAGAAAGAGAATGAGTGAGCCAGGGAAACTTAGTTCAGAAAAGGAGAAAGAAGGGGCAGACCTCCCGAGGGTATGCACCAGAGGGCATCGCCCCGCACACCAGCAGTCAGAGTGTGATATATGGGACACTAAGTCACTGTTCTCTCTGTGTCTTTGGAATCTCAATGGGTAGGTTTTATGTAGTAAGAAGGGTTGGGTTTTTAGGGATCAATCTCCTCCTCTTCCAAGAAGGAATTCTAAGTTAATATTAGAAGAGCCATGGTCCATGATAGAATGGGTTTATTATTCTTTGCCACTTGATGCTGGCAAGGTGGCCCAGAGAAGACAGGAGGGGTTGCTGGGGGGTAATGAGGGTGTCTGGATCTGGGAGGCAAGAGCCAGCTCTCTGGTGTGCAGGGTTAGGAACAAGGTGGGTTCTGTCACAGAGGGGCCTAACTATTGCTCTGGGCCTCCGCTGCAGCTGGGAAGCACACAGCCAACTCGCACCACCTCTCTGCCTTGGTCACCCCAGCTGGGATGTCCT
Organism: Galagoides demidoff; assembly: GCA_963574575.1. NCBI lineage: Eukaryota > Metazoa > Chordata > Mammalia > Primates > Galagidae > Galagoides > Galagoides demidoff. Next base: position 18,758 of record CAUYQV010068478.1, on the reverse strand, counting down.
ATGAGTGTCAAGCTCAGCAAACCATTTCGCTGGCCTCTAGTGATCCGCAGAAGACGGTCACCATGATGCTGTCTGCAGTTCACATCCAACCCTTTGACATTATCTCAGACTTTGTCTTCAGTGAAGGTAAGTTGGTGGGGGAGGGCGAGGAATGGCTGGTTTCAGGATGGATGGAGGAGCATCTGCCAGGCTGTCAGGATGTTACTACTTGAATTTCCACCGGACTGAACTGACACTGCCTCCCTCCATAATAATTTAAAAGACTCAAAGAGGCAGCAAGCTGAATGTACAGCTCTTCTCAGCAGCTCTTTCTTTTGGGCTCTTTCCATCCACTTTCCTCCACTTTATTTTTTTCTTCCCACTCTAAATCCCTTCTTTGGTCTTCTTCCTCCTTTTCTTTATTCTCCCTCCCTTCTTTCTTTCATGTATTTATTTATCTTTCCCTCTCTCCCTTTCTTCTCTTCTTTGCCAATAGATGAACCTTGAGAGGCTCAAGAAAGTCACCTTGGAACTATATATGTGTGTGTGTGTGTGTGTGTGTGTTTCTTTTCTTTCTCTCTTTTTTTTTAAGACAGGATCTTGCTCTGTCACCCAGGCTGGGTGTCAGTGACACAATTCATAACCCACTGCAGCCTTGAACAAGGCTCAAGCAATGAGCCTCATCCTCCCAAGTAGCTGGGACTATAAGTACACACCACCAGACCTGGCTAATTTTTAATTTTTTTGTAGAAATATAGCCTGCCTATGTTGCCCACACTGGTCTTGAACTTCTGGTCTCAAGCTTAGCCTTCTGCTTCAGGCTCCCAAAGTGCTGAAATTATAGGCCTGAGCCACTGTCCTTGGCCAAAATTTTGTTGCAAACTTTCCAAGGAGAAAGCAGCTAAAAATCTTCAAATAGTTATACAGAGAGCCATGGATTGGGGGATGTTTGCTTCTCTGGGCTTCAATTTCTGTGTGTTCTCTTGGCCATTTCCTGCTGTAGGATCTACTGTTGTGAGTCCAAGGTTGTAGGTGGCCAGAATGAAATGGGGTGGATAGGCCTGTATGCACAGGTCACAGAGATGCACCAAGTCCTGCCTCCAACCAGTAGGCCGGGGAGAGAAGGGTCCCTGAGGGCTGAAACTCTCATTCCCAGCTGCTTCTGCTTGGAGCATGGAGGAGTAAGCCTTTTCCTCAGTCTGTGTTAGCCCCTAAAAGGAGGTCGAGCAGAGGCAGCGGTGTCAGGTCCTCTACTTGTCCACATTCTCTTGGTCCTCTGCGGCTTTGAAAAGGTAGAACATAAGAGGCTCAGTCCTTGGGGTCCCGACCAGAAATGGTTTTGCGTTTGTATGGGTATTTTTAATAGTGTATGAGGACTATTTGTTTCTTGCTATTTCTTTAAGTCTAACAATACTTTATGATAAACAAGTTTGGGCTAAGTGAATTCATTTATTCTCTCTCTCCCCTACTTGCTTAGGGGAAGTTATGAAAGGCGATTTGAGATTTTGTTTATTTCTCATGGTTGAAAATGGAGGAAGATTCTGGTTGCTTTGTGTGTGCCTTCCTTTGGTTTGGAGACCCCTAGGTGAACACAGCTATTCAAATGCTCAGGATATTAGGCAATCTTCACCTGTGTTGGGTGGGATCATTTCCCAAGGCCTCTGGCTTTCATAAAATGCAGCTTCCACTCAACCTATACAGAGTACAAGGCACTCAGCCTCCCCTCCCCCGCATACTGTGGTCATTCAGAAGGCAGTTTAGATTTCTTAAGTTAAATTTTCCTTGAGAAAAGAGCCTGGTTTTTAATCATCTTTGTATTATTGGTATCTAATACAGTGGTTGGTACATTGCAGTCCAGTTAACTTTGGCGGAATCGATATTCTGGAGCTGTGGATTCAGTTAGGAGAGACTCCCAATACTCGCAGGCCTTGCAAATCAGAATGTAATATATTAAGTCAAGCGGCGTCACATGTACCTGTTCTTGTAGAAGGATGGCTTCTTCCTTTCTAATGAATTTTCTACAAATTTGAAGCTAAACAACTGTAGGTGTCAAGACCTTAACAGTTTGATTAGGAAAGCATTTATAAAATCTAACAAGTTAGTGTCCTTCTTAAACTGAAAATATTATGTATCATTAAATGTTTAATTGACTTATAATTGTTGGCAACTGGAATTTATTATAAAAATGTGAATTTGCAGACTGTATGGTATCAGTTCCTGGGATCCCTACAAGTAAAGTTTTTGAGTTCATAAGGGCACTACTTTTATTAGCCTGCAATGACTTTTTGTTTTTTGCTCGTCAGCTGTCATGGGGATTTCTTTCTTTCTTCTTTTTTTCTTTCTTTCTTTCTTTCTTTTTTTTTTGATACCACTGGTGCTAGAATTGCCTTTTTCACAACAGTCTCGCCCGGACCTCCTCTCAGTTATTTCTAAGTTGCTGCTGATAGTCGTGGGAGAAATCAAACCTCCTAGATGTTTAGAATTGTGAACAAAGCAAGAGTAAATAAGAGCTCCTTTCCTAAAAAAAAAAAAAAACGAGAAAAGTCATTAACAGAGTTAATGACCTCCTTTGTTTAAAAATCAATTTTCATCCACATCAAGGTCCTAGGTAGGGAAGATTTCTGGGCAGACTCAGAAACTTTGTGACCATAGATAACTCTCTAAATGCAGAGGGAAAAACACAAGCAAATTGCATTTGTCTCACCCCAGGCTTTTCTGAGTGGTAATTAGGCTGTTTTCTCCCGTGTGGTGCCCCAGGCTTCAGCCTTGATGGTCCTGGGAGGAGGCAAGCTTCATTCAGAAGCACTCTCGGGATCAACGTGCCTTTGTGTAGCAGGCTTCTTTTGTCTCTGGCTCCTCCCATCTGCCCCTTTCAGCACCTGCCCCCTACTGTGTATTTGATTTGGAGGAATCTGAAAGATTTATTTAGGTGCTTTTCTGTGATCTAGTGCTCAGCCTTCATTCCCCAGAATAGAAGGTTAGGGGGCTTTTTGTATGTTGGTGTGAGTGGAGCACACCTGCTGGAAGGGGCGGGTATTTTATTGTATAGATCTGTACACCCAATGCGGGGGCATGTGTGTGTGTGTGTGTGTGTGTGTGTGTGTGTGTGTGTGGGGACAGTGGCTGTGGTCCAGCACAGCATGAAGGTTTCCTGTGCAAAGCTGATTCCCTGTGTAAGGCAGTCACACCTGGCAGAATTCATATCTGTCTACTTAACAGACCCTATAAGAAAATCAAGAAAGGGTCAGGGAAATTGGTTATCGGACATTTATAGGGGCTGAGAGTCACCCAAATGGTGGTTGACACCTTTATCACACAAGTCCCTTTAGCACATTGTGGATACTATACTGATACTACACTGATCCCCAAATGAAAGTTGCTTAAATCCTCATCTGTAATGTGCATGATTGTGGTGACATTATTAATATGCAGAGTCCGGTCTGGGAGTGACGCCTAAGATGCTCTGCTATTAGCAAGATCCAGATGATACTTGTAACAGTTCATGGAACTTTGGGGTGTGCGTGGTGTCTGTGCAGGTTGGTAGAGAGGATAAAAAGAGGTTGGCTAATGGGTACAAAAATACAGTTAGATAGAAGGAAGAAGTTCTAACGTTCAGTAGCAGGATAGGGTGACTATAGTTACCAAAAATGTATAATTCAAACTAGCGAGAAGGGAGGACTTGAAAAGTTCCCAACACACAGAAGTGGTAAATGCTTGAGGTGATGGATAGATCCTGACTTGATTAGTACACGTTCTATGCCCCTAACAAACACCACATATGCCCCATCAATAGTACAGATATTATGTATCAATAAAGGATGTCAAATGCCCAAATCTAAAATTTATAGCGGAAGGCTATTTAACCTATACTTGCAGCCATGTAACCGTTGCCTAGACCAAAATCTACAATATTTCCATCAGACCCTAAAGTTGTCTTGTGTTCCTTCCCTGCACATTCTGATAATATTCGTATTACCTGTTCTTCACATAAGCATGTGTGCAATTATACCATATGTACTTTTTTGAGTCTGGCAATTTTCACTCGACGTAGTATTTTGAGATTCATTTATTTTGTTACGTAGCCGTACCCAGTTCATTCTGTTTCCTTCTTGCCTATTCCATTGTATGAATATACCACAATTTATTTATCCTTTCTGCTTTAATGAACACTTTGATTGTTCCTGGTTTTAGGCTATTATGAATAAAGCTTCTAAGAATATTTATCTTCAGGTTTTTTGGAGCCCATATGTTTTCATTTACTTTGAATAAATACCTAAAAAGAGAATGCTGGGTATGTCTTTATTAGAAATTACCAAACAGTTTTACAGAGTTGTCGTATCACTTCCCACCAAGAATGTTAAGAGTTCTAGTTGTTCCGCCGTGTCAGGGCTAACACTTGATATTTTCAGTCTTTTTGAAAATTATACATTTACATGCAATTCTGGGCGTGTACATAACACTTCAATGGATAGTTAAAAAATAAGTACACACTAAAGATGATGTAAAATGTTGCATCCAAAGCCAAAACTCTGAAAATTTAAACAAATTAGCTGGACGTTTTGTTGACATCTTCCAAGAACCTGATAACGGGACGTTGCCCTATTTAATTGGTGTATTTTTATTCTGCATTAGGTAGAAATATTAAGTGGTTAACCTTGGGATTGGTCAGGGAATGAATAACATTTCCGGAAAGTTGCCTCCCCAAAGGTTCCTTGAGAAACATTTTCATCCTTCATTTCCCTTTTAATTTTGACAGCGTACGATTGATTCAGGATATCGTGATGGACACTCACTACTTTTCTTCTTTCCCCTTTCAGAGCATAAATGCCCAGTGGATGAACAAGAGCAACTGGAAGAGACCTTGCCTTTGATCTTGGGCCTCATCCTGGGCCTCGTCATCGTGGTAACGCTTGCGATTTACCACATCCACCACAAAATGACGGCCAACCAGGTGCAGATCCCTAGGGACCGATCCCAGTATAAGCACATGGGCTAGGGGTGCTAGGCAGGCAGCCCCCTCGCCCTCTCCCTCAACTGGATCAGGTAGAACAACAGCACTTCTCACCTCGTACACCAGGACACACCAACATAGCTACAATCAAACAGGCCTGGGTCCCCGAGGCTTGCTTGGCCTGCACCCACGCTTAATCCCAGGGATCAGGGGGATTCTTTTGGCTGTGCGGAGTGAATGGCAATATTCTCCTCATGATGGGGAGTGGGGAAGGAGGGGCTCCATCAGCTCTCATGCTCGTGGTGGCTTGGCTTTGAACTCTGCAAGGATTAACAAATGCCACTTGCCCTGGCATCTGGCCCCAAAGTTTAGGGATTGTGAAAACACACTTCTTTGGGGAGGAAACCCCTTTTCAGTTCAGAGGAATAGGGAGTCTTTTGCTCCTTCGGACACAGCTGGCTTACCCTATATACAGTTGTCAATGCACAAAAATACAACCTCATGCTCCCTGCAGCAAGACCCCTGAATGTGACCCATGCTTCTGGCTGGCGTCCTGCATGTCTAGTGATCGTCTTGGGAATGTTTCTCTGCTACCCGCACCCAGTGAACTTTGCAGCACAAGAACCCGTTTAATGTATCTATGCAGAATTGTTTGGACTTCATAATTTGCCAGGTCCGAGGAGGCGGACCTGAAGAATCAATCCATGTGAGTTTGTTTATCAAAATGAATTAAAACGCACTACTCTCTGACCTTTGGGCTGCTTTCTTTGAAACAACAAAACAAAACTAAACCCTTTTCTTTGGCATCCAGAAGAGAATTGGGGAAGGAGGAAGAGGGATTTTGTTTTTTCATTGTTTGCAAGAGAAAAAGCAGAGAAGGGGCAGGAAATAAGTGATGGGGAAGTTGGATTTTTTTTCAGTGAAAAAATGTGGAAACACCAAGCCTGATGAACCAGATGTGTATTTCTCTCAAGGGAGGATGGCTTTGATTTAAATTCTGAGTATAGTTCTTTGTAGGATTCCCTTAATCCCAGGAAATAATAGTGCCCAGTGAAACTGCTTCAGAGGGCAGGGGTCACTCACTTATTTTACCGGTTACTGTCCCCTTGAGCTTGACAAAGCTCTCCAAACTACACTGACTGTCCCAAATTTCTATTAGCAAAGACTTGGCAAAGATGCACGCATGCGGGAAACAGCAGAAGCTGAATGGAGAAGTGGGAGACAGGGTGGCAGGAGTGGCCTGCTGCTGTGGTGGAGAAGCAGCCTGCTGTGGGCACGGGGGTGCAAACACTGGGGAGGTGTTCACACTGGCTCGGGGCTCAAACATTTCCCTGGAACAAACTCGGAACGACCTAAGCCAGATAGAGGCAGCTTAAAACAGTGTCTCAAAGTCATCCTCAAAGACATCAGAACCAGCGGTCTCCTGAGATGATTATTAGTTCCAGGCCATCACCCCAGACTGACTGATAACTCTGTTTTGAGGCCCTAGAATCTACAGTTTACACGATGCAACCAGGTAACCTTGAGGCAGAAATAGGAACATTTCTGCTTAATGTTCCTTTGCTACCACCATACATGAAAAAAATTATCCAAATTATTGGGCTTCTCTGGGTTCATCTTCTCATTGGAGAATGAAACTCACTCCCCCATCTTTGCAGAGTTACTTGATGATTCATGAAAATGCAATTAAGTCCTGAGCACAGTCGCTGGCACACTGGTGATGCTTCGTGAAAGGTATTAATGACATTTTGCTAGCACCATTCTTAGTAAGTGGATTCCAAATTTTCCTGCCAAACAAGAGTTCCCAAAACATCCACAGAGACTAATACTGTTTGTTGGTTTTTTTTTTAACCTGGCACCTACAATTTTCCGTGTCAGTTTGTTTTAAATTCAGAGTATGTTTCTGTGTAGGAATTCACCTGCTCCCTGCCAACCTCCAGCCAGTAAACCACTCAGGAGGTTTTCAATTTGGGTGTGAGGAAGCCTGTCAAAGTTTATGAACTTGGGGAAAAAAAACAACAACTTCAGTTTTTATTGAGCTAAAATGAAAGGTGACATTTCATTCAATTATGAACTTAGGCATCTGCTCTGGGTGCTGGGGACACTTTAGTGAATAAAATAGGTAAAAATCCCTGCTCTCATGGAACTGAAGTGTGTGTGTGTGTATGTGTGAGTGGTCTATTCAGGTACAGTTTGAGCATCCAAAATCTGAAATCCAAAATGCTCTAAAATTCAAAATCTTTATAGTGTTAATGTGACATTCAAAGGACGTGCTCATCGGAGCATTTTAAATTTCAGATTTTTGGATTTGGGGTACTTAATTGGTAAGTACAGGGTAGACATCAATGTAATGTGCAATTTAAAATGGTTTAACGTAGTAAATTGCACATGAACTTATGGACACCCTGTATAAAGTACATATTCCAAAATCTGACATCTGAAACACTTCTGTTCCCAAACATTTTGGGTAGGAGCTACTCAACATGTATTATGATTAATGTGCTGTCCTCACCTAACTCTCTGGGGTCTTGGTTAACTCAGTGAAGGAGGGTCATAGAAGATCTTACAGTCTTTTCACACTTCCAGTTGTTAAAAATGCTGGTAATGATGAGGCGTAATTATTAAAGCATTCGTCACGTGAGCACTATCAGGATAAGGGATCTCTTTGCTTTCAAAACAGTGTATTTTTGTCCCAGAGATTAGCAATCCATAGACTTTCTCAAGTCTACTTTTTGTCCTTCATTAGTTATGTTTATGTAAGAGAGGTGGTCTGGGTCCCACCCCTATTCCCAGAGCCCTTCCTGGAGGTCAGATCATTTCAGTGGCTTCCTGTGCCATTTTTGGTGAAGGGAATCAACTTTGCCCACATTCAGAGCAAGGTGGGAGGAATTCTGGCAGTTGGTCAATGCTCCTGGAGGAACTCTCAAACCATGAAGGGTAATGCCTGGTGACTGTCTAACCCAGTATCCATACCCCCACCCCCCAAGGATAATGCTCAAGTGTCTCTCAGAAAGTCTCCAAAGGCTTGGAGCCCCAGTTGCCTATTGTGATAACCCATTCATTAAAACACATTTTCTTTTTTTTTACTTGGCACTCCCCTTTCCAATCTCATTGCTTCATTCATCCCCCGAATTAAGCATTGTGTCATGGTAAGCGTGTTCTGGGCCAGTGGTTCTCAACCTGCGGGTCGCGACCCCTTTGGGGGTCAAACAACCCTTTCATAGGGGTTGCCTAAGACCATCCTGCATATCAGTACTTACATTGTGATTCATAACAGCAGCAAAATTACAGTTATGAAGTAGCAATGAAAATACTTTTATGGTTGGGGGCACCACAACATGAGGAACTGTATTAAAGGGCCGCAGCATTAGGAAGGTTGAGAACCACTGTTCTAGGCTCTTCTTTTGGCAGACCCCTCATGACAATATGTACTCATTTGACTTTGAAATGAAATCCAATACGCACACACCGCAAGGCCCAGACTGACTGGCTTTGAGGCACAGTGTGGATTTGTACTGTATCATTTTCACAAAACCTCCCCTGCTTGTACATTTTGCATCAGCCTCAGATCAAACCCATCTTTTCTTTTCCTGGAATCTCATTATCATTCCTCTGATGACTCTGTGCTGGCCACTGGATCCGTTTGACCAAGAAATGTGAACTCCTCAAGTCCTTAACATCATGGAATGATTTGATTTTTTCCCAGTTATTGCTACTGAGCGTGTTCTTCTCAAGGGGCAATAGGGACACAACCAGAACTCAGTCTGTCTCATCCAGTTTTAAAAATCCATCTCATTGTAATTAAAAAACAACATACCTTCTCTCTTGCTCAGACGAAATCTGTACCAGAGAAAAAGGCAGCAGCTGGGAGGTAGTGGCAGGATATACGGTGTGCTCTTGAGCTCCCCTTCCTCTCTCCTAACTCCCTCCCCCAAATCACAGGGTCTCACATTAACATGTCGCTCAGATCTATGGAGAGGGCAGATTCTAATAGTCTGGCTGCCTGTGGCCTGCTGCCTTGGAGATGCTCTTGGAGGAAGGGGAGAGGCCTGAATCTCATCTTGGTTCTGCTGAAGATAAACAGCCTCTGCTGTTTGGAGTCGTCCAGGTGTGGTCTTTAGAGTAAGGTTCAGCTCCACCCTGACCCTGTTTCACTGCAGAAAAGCATCCATATCTGCCTAGAGTCCCCCCTCTCCCCAGCCCCCAATGTGTGTGCTTCCCGTGGACTCTGCAGCCTGGGCAGGCTGTTGGCCACGTGGCTTGTCATGCTCCCTGCTTCCTTCTCATCCTCCATCAAACATGACCAATGGAACTAACTCACCGTCTCCTTCCATGCCCGGCAGAGGCTGAGGGACCCTGTCTGGGGGAGGTTGGTCCCATGTTCCTCTTCCCTGGCACACAGTATATGAAGTCTCTTCTCATGGCGCTGTCTCAGACTACTACACAAAGGTTTTCACAGTCCAAAATTTCCAGGCTCTTTCTGCACAGGTATCCTCCTCCACTTGGTGGGATCAATGTTACTGTCTCCCTCGTCACCCACAGAGGAGCAGGGAGCCCAACATCTTCCAGGATCCCAGAGAGCGAGCGCTTGTCACATCCTGCTCTAATCCAGGCTCTTTTCCATATTTTTTTTAAATGAAACCCTTCTGGTCAGTTTAGCATTTTCAGAACAGGGAAATGGAGTGGGGGTCCTTAGTCCTGAATCTGGCTTTCCTTAAACTTGGCCTTCCAGAATTTAACAATTTCCCCCCCCTCAAGAGTGGTGTCTATATCATACCCTTGCATTATTTGCAAACTCTGGGGATGGGACTATTTACAGACAACTTTTGCCAACTCATTTGCATTCCCCAAGATCACCAAGAAACATTCTTGCTTACTCAAGAGGACAAATTTGGGAAATCATTGAAGTTTTGAATAACACGATGGGGAAAAGGCAAACATTTATTTTTATTTGCAAATGCAGCTTCTGCCAATAATAGCGCTCACAAAATCTGTTAAGCTACAATAACTTTTGGTAAACTCGATGAACACTTTAAAAAATATCCAATGATAAGAAAATTACAGAAAAGTTTCCATTATGCTTTTGAAACTGTTTGGAATCCAAAATCCACAATTCTCTGCCATGGTTTTTAATGTCTGATTGGGCTAAAAAAGGATGTTCTTTTTCTTTTCTTTCTGCTTCCAAGTTCATTTGTTTCATGAAGTTTTAGGACTGCCATTTTCTGGATTCAGATTGTTTTTATTCTGATGTATTTATATTAATACTTTCATATTTTACATAAAACATTGATCTGCTGTGTTTCGTGAAACGAAATTCTAAACCCTATTTAATGAAGAGGCATTTCCAGTTTGGGGAAAAACTGAACATTTAATCAGTAGAAGGTCATTTTATGCCTTTTTTTTTCCTTTTTAGCAATAATAAATAATTAACAACCTATTCATTACAAAAATTCTTCATTATGCTTAGAGCAACCGGAGCGTTTTCACAAATTTAAATTCATATTTGTTACAGTATATGAAGTCATTGAGAAAAGCCTCTGTTTTTCCAGTTTGGTCACAAATGGCTTTTGTCTGATGCATAATTAACAGAAACTAATGATGACTACGTAGCTCTTCCGGAGTTTTAAAGGCAAATCTATATCAGCCTACAGTTAACATGCAAATTCATCCAACAGGCAACACAAAATGTATTGTAGTAGTCATTCATTTTTTATCAACATTCAAAAGATCTAGACAGCAGCACAACTCCTGTATGTCAGAAACACATGGTCACAACCAAAGTCAGATCATACCTGGTAAAATACCCCCTTGCTAAGTCATCCTCTAAAGTCCGTTCAGTCTTCCAGCACGAAACATGAACAATAGCAATTGATACCGTGGGACAAGGTGAACACAGACGAGAGTTTGGTGTGCTAGCATACAGAGTTCCAAAAACAGTGACCAACGAAATTGAACATCTTGCCCTGTTCGTTCTCCTCTCCCTCTGTGAGCTGGGAATTCTCCTGGTCTAGGAAACATTCAGTTTGGGGAATGGGGTCCAATGATCCTAGCACTGAAACTGCTCCCTGGGAGGGAAATGTGGCCACAAGGGGACGCTGAACTCATCGGAGGGAGGGCATTGAGGGAAACACCTGGGTGTGCAAAAAAAAAAAAAAAAAAATGGTTTGCTACTAGAAGCCTTGAAGGAACATGGGATTTTTCAAAATATTTAGCTTTATCCCAAGGAGTAGTTAGGTGGAATACTGTAGTTCAGATTTTATTTCACTTTTTTTTTTTTTGGTTGGATTGATGAAATGTACACGCTATCACCATCACTCTTAATTCTCCTTTCATCGCATAAGACACTTGTTAAGATAAGAAAGATATTCTACTAAAGCTGACGGTGATTAAGAGTCATTCAGTATTCAAAGTTCCTAAAGAATCATTGGTTCTCTGAAAGGGATATAAAAGTAGGAAAGGCTTTGTTCAAACTCCTGCTAGTAAACAAGTATTACCTCAACTGATACAATGGCTACATGACATCAAAGTACTATAAATTATCAAAACTATCGTACAGAAAAATTACAAATTCATTGCAAAATACATTATACTGCCTACCATTAAGAAAAAAGTGCTTTTTGTTTTCCTTTCTTTTTTTTTTTTTTGCCAGAAAAGTATTCTTTCAATATAGAAAATCCTATGCGTTACCCTGCATGTGGCTAGGATACATCATAACGGAGTTTGTACTGAGTCCTTCTGATTTGCTGGATGAAGGGCTGAAAAATATAACAATGACTTATTAAAGCCGTGCTCCAAATGACCGTGCCAGCTGTTGGTGGAGAGATGCCTATTTAAGACACAAGAAGATGCCCTGGTCTGTGGAACCCTGCTGGTCATCATACTGTCCCACCACCAGCCGGTCCAGAATGCACAGGCCTTTTGCATGAACTGTAGTTCTCTCATGTTCTCCTGAATTAGTCTCATGTCCTCATCTAGCTGTGTCACCTGTACAATTCTGCTCAGTGATGCCTGTATTGTCTCATGAGGGGAACGATGCAAGATGGAGGCCCTGCCAGTTTTAGGAACGGATGTCGTAGGAGCTCCTGGGCTGTGGCTCTTTGCGAGGGCTCCCTCACCAACATCAGGTCCAGGAATCCCCGCAGCACTGAAGAAACCTGCAAGAACACACAGATACCATCCTGAGGATGAGCACAGGAGCCTAACCCAGGTCCTCCAAATGGTTTCCCAGTTAATCCCATCAACCACTTCAAATTCTAAAAAGTCACCTGGAGGGGAAAGATGGTATCGCCTTTATTAACACGTGCTATTTCCCTTACCTTCTTCCAGTTTCAAATAGTAGGGGGTCAACGATGGTGCAACTGACAGTGGAACCTCATTTACTAAATTAAATACCAGCAGTAACAATAGTGATTGGAGAAGCTATTACGATGTGTTTACTTTGCACAGGTGCTGGCCATACATGTTTGGTGATGCATAGTACAAATGTGGGATAGTTCTATTTTTTCTAACAATTGCAACATCTGGGTTCTGTGGAATAGCCTTTTCAAGAAAAGCAAGCTTGGCCAGGTGTGGTGGCTTACACCTGTAATCCTAGCATTCTGGGAGGCCAAGGCAGGTGGATAGCTTGAGCTCCTAGGTTCGGGACCAGCCTGAGCAAAAAGTGAGAACATATCTCTACTAAACAAATAGAAAAACTGAGGCAAGAGGATCACTCGGAGCCCAAGAGTTGCAGGTTGCTGTGAGCTATGATGTCACAGCACTCTAGCCAGGGCAACAGCTGGAGACTCTGTCTCAAAAAAAGAAAGAAAAGGCGGTGCCTGTGGCTCAAAGGAGTAGGGCGTTGGCCCCATATGCCAGAGGTGGTGGGTTCAAACCCAGCCCTGGCCAAAAACTGCAAAAAAATAGAAAGAAGAAAAGAAAAGCCAGCTTCTGGAAGGCTAACTAACACATAGCATTTTCTCCCTTTAAAGGCTCGCAATTTGCTTTTTTCGTGTGTACCTTACATATGTTCAAATGCATGAATATTAAGCGTATGACTCAATAGACTTTTACATATGTCTATCCTTAGTGATTGTTTACCCCCTATCAAGATTCAGAACATTTCTATCATTCCAGGAAGCCCACTTTATGCCAATACCCATCTTCTGGCAAAAGGCCACCATCATCCTGACTTCCAACAGTATAAATTCCTCTTGCCTGCTTTTGTACTTTGCCGGAAATGGCTTCTTTCACTCAACATTGTTGCATCTGTGAGATTCATCCCTGATGTGTGGCAAGCTATCTTTTCCATGACTCTAGTTGCAATCACTGCCCAATTGTACTACACATTATGTCTCCATTTGCAGAGCGACCTTGGGTGGTCTCCAGGTTTTCGAAGCCATTAGATGAACATTGCTCTCGTACATGGCTTTGAAGGACATCACCATTCCTTGGTTGTAAGAGTATTTTTACACAATACAGTTTTAGTCATTTTCATTACTTAACCTTAGTTCAATCTGGGAAAGACATCAATCTCTTGTTCAATTTAAGCAGTTTCTTGTACTGGTACACACAGCCAACGTGAGTGATTGTACTGAGCTCCCTGCTGGGGTTTAGGGGGTGGGAAGAGGAGATGGTACCATTACACAATGGTCACTTTTTTGTCATGATGCAGGTGGGAGGGAAATGTGTTTCTCGTAATGGTTCTGTGGGGAGCTGGCAGCCCCCGCAGTAGTGATTCTTGGACTTGGCACCATTTTTTCCTGAGCTTGGCTTAATTGGCAATCCTCAGAAAACAGGAAGGACCCCACTGAGTCCCTTATGTGCACTATACTGACCATGACCTTCACTGCCCTGTGACCTAGCTGCTGCCCACCTCTCCAACATGACCCACCTTTCCCCCTCGCTCACTTCACTGCAGCCACGTAAACTTTTCTTGACTTATGGCCTTTGCATACACACAATGTCCTCTCTGCTTGGGACATTTTTTCTCCCAGATCTTTGCACGGCTTGTGCCTGCTTTCTTTTCAGGTCTCAGTTCAAATGCTTTCTCCTTAGAAAAAGGCTTTTTTGACTCTTCAGCCTAACCTAGCTCCTAATCCCCTCTCCTGTACACTGAGTCCCATCACAGTATTGTATTTTCTTCATAGCATCCACTATCCTCAGAAACCATATTGCCTATCCAAATGTTTATAGTTTATTCTCTGTCTCCCCAATCAGTATGTAACCTCTCCAAGAGTCAGTAATCTGGGACCATGCACTAGGGTACCCCCGCCAGGTAGGAGTACCCAGCGGATAATGCATGCACAATAAGAGAACATTGAGTGAAGCACCTGACTTGGTTTTCTTTTCTTCTTTCTTTTTTTTGGAGACGGAGCCTCAAGCTATCCCCCTGGGTAGAGTGCCATGGCATCACAGCTCATAGCAACCTCCAACTCCTGGGCTCAAGCGAGTCTCCTGCCTCAGCCTCCCAAGTAGCTGAGACCACAGGTGCCCGTCACAACGCCCGGCCATTTTTTGGTTGCAGCCATCATTGTTGTTTGGTGCGCCCGGGCTGGGGATTCGAACACGCCACCTTAGGTGTATGTGGCTGGCGCCTTAGCCGATTGAGCCACAGGCGCCGAGCCCTGACTTGGTTTTCTAACCGACCCTCTGAGATACAAGCCAGGTGTCACTCACTTTACAAATGAAGAACTTAGTAGAGGCTGAGTCACTTGCCCAGTGAATGGATGGAAGAGAAGGGATTGGAATCTAAGTGACTAATTCCAAAGTCCATGCCCATAAATCAAGATCTTACCTGTTGGATGTGATAGACTATTATTAAAAACCACAGCAATCCTGAAAAATCCCAAAACTCTTTGAACTTCAGCAAGTTCTCACCTTGTGTAGATCCTTCACTCTTGGAGGTAAACTGTCCCGGATCCTCCGCATGGCCTGGAGGGGAGGCTCATTAAAGTAGGGGGGTTCACCATCGATCATTTCTATCACCATGATCCCCAGGGACCAGATGTCCACCTGTCAGGCACAACTCTCTGGTTATCTCAGGCAGAAAGAACATTCTGAAATGTTGGATGCGCCCAGAGGAGCCAATATATTCCCACTCATTTCCCACTGAATATGCCATTTGTAACCTCTCAAACTTTATAATACCAATCAAGTATAAGTGAATAGCCTAATATTCTCAAAGTTTAGTGCTTTAATTTTAACCCTGCTAACTTCAATAGTTTACTGCCTATTAGGGCAGATAAGAAAAACATTCAAAATTTTATGTTACGAAAATAGAGAAGAGAGTTACATTTAAGTCACAAGAAAATAAAAAAAGTTTGGGCCGGGTGTGGTGGCTCACGCTTGTAATCCTAGCGCTCTGGGAGGCTGAGGTGGGTGGGAGTTTGAGACCAGCTTGAGCAAGATTTAGACCCTGTTTTTAAAAACTAGCCAGGCATTGTGGTGGGTGCCTGTAGTCCCAGCAACTTGGGAGGCTGAGGCAGGAGGATCACTTGAACCCAAGAGTTTAAGGTTGCTGTGAGCTATGATACCATAGCACTCTATCTAGGGTGACAGAGTGAGACTCTGTCTCAAAAACCAAAAAAAAAAAAAAAAAAAAAAGGAAAATAAGAAAAGTTTGGACACATAACAAACAGCAAAGAATTCGACTACATAATGCATAATATATTCTGATTGCTTTATTAATTTGATTTAAAAAATATTTCTTTCCCTCCCTATTTCAAGGTTTTCCTTTTTATGTTTTATCATTTCAAAGCGGCACGCAGAAAACCCTGCTTTCCAAAACCAGTTTCAGGGAATGGAGACAAGAGAACGAAGAGATGACAAGCAATTCTTTCAGAGGAAAGAATGGAAAATCAGGATGAGGAGCCGTTGCCAGGCTATAAATTCCCGGTTCCAGTCACTTCCCCGTTACGGCCTCATTCCATCTCTTATCTGTTCATTGCATTACTATTATACCCCTCACAGTGACTGTCACTGAGAATTTATCTCTTGGGACCACAGTGAGAAAAACAAGTTGACTACTCATCCAAGGTCAAACAAAGAAGGGAAAGAAACAGAATCTCCCTTAAGGATGCCAATATCCTCAGCCACTGGTCCATTGCCGGGTCTTCTCATGCTTCCCTGCCTCAGAGTCACCATCTGCACCATCACGTGTGGAGACCCCAGGCCCGGCTGAAATGAACACTTTGGGCTCCGTGTGTAGGTAGCCTGTGTGGCTCTGAGCCTCCACCCACAGTAATGCCTCCCGAGAAACCCTTCCTCCACTTCTGCTAGTGCTCATATTCACATATCCAGCCCATACCTTTTAATAGATTATGAGAAAAAAATTTCCCCTGAGGGGAAATAGAGATTGTGTTATATTTTCGAATATGTTTAATATTCATAGACAATTTTTTTTCTTATGAGAAAACATGATTGCCCATGCAACTGTTCCTTCTACTTTCTAGAACCCTCTGTCCTTTATCTGGATTGCCATGCCTGCTCCACAGCCACTTTTCAAGCTGCACTGCCTTGCTTTGTGTGTGCCTGCCACTGACGATGGGGTCAGAGTTTGAGTGACTCTCCCCCAGTGCCCACTGCAGGACAGATGTAAGAGCCCCTGGATAAGCTCCATGGCAATAGCCTCAGGATGGGCAGTCTCTCTCTACCACAATCTGTGCCCCATTTAGTAGTTGGGGATCAAATGAGCAGTCACAAATTATCACCTTGATATCTGTGGTTGCCAACGACCTCAGAACCACTGCCTCCCTGAACCTGTCTCCACCCTGCCATGCCCAGACAGTGACTGTGACCCCCTTACCTCTGTCCCATAAGGTAGCCTAGAAATCACCTCGGGTGCCATCCAATAGGGAGTGCCAACCAGTGATTTCCTCTTTGGCACCTCTTTGGAAACTTGAGCACAGAAACCAAAGTCAGATAACTTTATCTGAAAAAGAAAGGAATACAACAAACTAATAATTTAAAAATGATGTCTGCTAGACAGAAATATAAACATAGGGAGCCAAATTTACTACCAAACAGTCCCTTTTATTGTCCAGGGAATTATCAGAGGAGGGGCCGGCAGACCATTTTGTTGACAAGACACAGTCCAGTTTAAAGGACAAACTTCTAGCGGGCCCAATAAGGAATGACTTCTAAATTCTAAGCTCCTGCTGCTTATACCATTTATAAAACTATGGAACCCAAAGAACAATCCTTACAAAGTAAGTATACCCCAAATAACAAATTCATTAAATCTTAAATCCACAACTTTAAATGTGACAGATGATGCTTTAATGTAAGTAAACTGCTATTCTCAATGTCATTTTGTATAAAAGGATATGGTTTAGGTCTTTTTGAGTTGAACACACTTAGATGGCCTTGTATCATGAGATGATTCAACGAACACCTAAGTCTTCCATTTATCAGAGAGATGGATTTGAGAATGCTTCACCCATGCTCCTGAGAAGAGGTCTGTCTGTTGTATTAAAAATCCTTTTCTTCTGTAGATGCAGTGATAACATGCTTATAGTTCCAGCTACTCAGGAGGCTGAGACCAGGAATTCTGGGCTATAGTGTGTTATGCTGATTGGCTGTCTGCTGTATGTTTGTTATCAATGTGGTGATCACTTGGAAGCACAGGGTGGGGGGATCGCCAGGTTGCCTAAGCCCAGGTTGGAATCGGAGCAGATCAAAACTCATGTGCTGATCAGTAGTAAGGTCACATTTGTAAATAGCCTCACACTCCAGCCTGGGTAACACAGTGAGACTCTGTCTCTAAAATAATAAAATTAGAAAAAGGAAAATAAAAGAATAATAATAAAAGAATCATCCTCTTTTTCCTATATTTGAAATACTGCAAGAACTTCATTTATCTAGGATGCTGAGATGTCACTGCAAGTGTTGGCTCCTCCTTCATTTTTGATTTGCTTCTTCATCCAGGACAGCTGAAGCTGCCGGTGTGAACACCAATGCAAGGGGAGGCATTAGAAGCCGGTGTCCACACTCAGGGGTCAGGGGCTTGAGGGAGTCATCCGAAGGACCCAGTAGATACACATGTTGTTTATCTTATATAAAGAAGAAAGAAAAACTTTGAGATTCCTTCACAGAGCTCATGTACTCATCAGGACCTATTGCACTGCGAGCCCCTATCTGGTTTATGCATTTTAGTTCTGTTGTTCCCAACCCCCAGGCTGCTGATGGGTACTGGTCCACAGCCTGCTAGGAACAGGACTGCATAGCAGGAGGTGAGCAGAGGACAAGAAATCTGTATTTATAGTGGCTCCCCATCACTCACATCACCGCCTGAGCTCTGCCTCCTGTCGGGTCAGCAGGGGCTTTAGATTCTCACAGGAGCACAAAGCCTACCGTGAACTGGGCATGTGAGGGATCTAGGGTGCATGTTCCTTATGAGAACGTAAGACCTGACGATCTGAGGTGGAGATGTGCTCGAATCATCCCACAACCTCCCACTGGTCCATGGAAATCTGTCTTTCATGAAACAGGTCACTGGTGCCAAAAATGTTGGGAACCTCTGTTCCAGATGAGCAGGACCTGGTCTATTTCTAGAAAGCATAATTTCTTTGTCATGAGGACCTGGGTTGAATTTCAGATGGCCTTATTGAAGAGGTCATCAATGATCCATTGCAATTGTTGGAGATGACAGAATACAAAAGAAACCAATGGTTCAGAATGACGATTGAAAGTTGAAATTTTCTTTTTGTTTTTTTTTGAGACAGAGCCTCAAGCTGTCCCCCTGGGTAGAGTGCCATGGCATCACAGCTCACAGCAACCTCCAACTCCTGGGCTCAAGCGAGTCTCCTGCCTCTGCCTCCCAAGTAGCTGGGACCACAGGCACCCGCCA
>CAUYQV010068477.1:0-14922 GCA_963574575.1 Galagoides demidoff | reverse complement strand
CAAAGAGAGGCTGGTACGTTGGGCCATTCAGCAGTAACCCAAATATCTTTGATTCTTCTGATTTAAAAATCAGTGAAATTATCTAAGAACAGAATGTTTCAAACACATCCTACTTATCTTTTGGCGGGAAGGGACTGTATATGAAGCAATACATACATGTATAGAGATATAATTCATCCAGAAATAATGACTAAAATAAAATAGCAACTAAAAATAAAATTTTTACAAATTGATCATGCAGACAACTTTTAAGACTCTATTTAGAATATCTAATGATTGCAAATATAAATTGACATCCTAGGAATAGAATAATACTGAGGGGAGAAGGTCTGATTGACTGCATTTCATTATTTTTTTCTTAGATTAATGTAAAATTATGGCATTTTTATTTATATCTATAGGTTCTTTTTTTATTATTAAATAGTAGCTGTGTACATTAATGTAATCATAGAGTATCCATAGTTCTTAAAAGTAAACTTATCTGTTAAAATCACTGAATTTTCACATATTATGAAAATCAGTAGCTTCCAGGAATAAAGTATACATGTGTGGTACATGTATATATTGTATGTTGCAGATTCTGAGTATCAACATCACCACCCAGTAAATGCCAAAGACCTTAAAGAAAATATCATAGATAACTTGAGTATGGGATTTGAAAAAGCATATCTTGATTCAAATTTTGGAACCAACAGTCTTTTAGCTAATCCTGTTTTAGCCCACATGAAAGACAACATTGACTTTGAAAGGATAAAGTATTTTGTTTGTCCTCACACGAAGACATGTTTGTGTCAAGACAAGATGTGACTTCAGATTTTAGACACTTTACATATTCATTTCATATTACGATTTGTAAAACACATTGCACAGTTAATACTACAAAGTTGGAAAGTGGAATTACAAATGTTAAGATAATTTTCTTTTTAATTATTTTCTTGGTTTATTCTATCTTTGTGTCTTTTCATTTTTCCTTAACCAAAAAGGGCATTTGTCAGGAGTTTCACAGGAAAAATATAGAACTCAGTACTTTTAAATTTTAACTTTGAAATGTAAGACTTGGAAGTAGAAATGTAGAATTCAATGACTCAGCCACATGCCTTGAAGACATCTAGTTTCTTATATTTACTTGACTTTAGTTTAGTCATCTACGAGCAACTTTCAGAAAGGGGTATAAAAGGAAGAAAAAAATCTTGCTTTCTCTTTCTCTATTTCTTTCTCTCTCTCCTTCTCTCACTCTCCCTCCCTTCACATTTTTTCTTGTCTCACTGTCACTTTTCTTTCTCTTTCAGTTTTGTAAAGATACTGCCTTTGTAAAATTGTAACTTAACAGAATGCAAGAAAGGAATTATTGGAAAAGGCAAAGTCCCATTTCATTTGTATATTTTGAAAGTTTTGTTTGTAATTGTATTAACTATTCTGTTAGGTTTCATACTATTATTTCATATTGCTATTCTTCCATATCCAAGGCAAGTCAAATCTGAAGACAAGGGCAACTTGAATACTGACTGTTTTATAAATTGTCTTATTTGTGCCCCTCCCTGATTATTTTTTAAATAAATTTTAAAAAATGTAACAATCTTAAATACATATTAGAAATGATTACTCAGGGTGTTTTTAGTATGAATTAATGGAAGCCATGAAGAATTTGTCATCGGCAGGCTCAATCAACACCAGACGAAGTACTTGAAAACATTTCCTTGCGAATCTTCCATAACTTGTCCCCTCCACATATTTCAGTTCACCAGTGTTGTTTCAGCTTATCTCTCAGTTAATTCCACCTTGCGGGAGATATTCTTATTAGCTATCCTGAAATAAGACAGTTTCTCCCTAGTGGATGACTTGACTCTCCCACCTTGCCTATCTTAAGAATTATTGTAAGTAATCCATTTTGACTTTATCATATTATGTATTACTCCTCTTTTAATGTGCTTTGGGGATTTCTTTTACTTAATAAGAAGATAAGACATGTTCAATATGTGGAAAGTACATCACCTGACTTTCCATATAAAAATGTTACTTTTATATACCATATCCTTATCTGTAATAACTTAGTCATTGAAAATCATTGTTTTAACAAAGACAATTATCTATGGAATCTGATCCTTTCCCTTCATTTCTACTTAGTGCAGGTAGTTATTTCCCCTTGATTGAATTATCATATACACAAATTTCACTGGTTTCCATACTACTTGCACTTCTTACTATAATACTGAATACACTCAGCTCAAATAATGATAACTGTCTAGTATACATTAGAATAAATTTTTGCTGTTCAACACCTGGGACAGCTAATATAACTAACTCCTCCACACTTACTCTGTGATTCAGACCATAGTAAGTAGGCTGAAAGCCTCTGGTTATCTTCCATGATTTTTTATGCCAACTTGCTGTTGCTTATGATTTTTCTCAAATGCAGAAATTGTGAAGAAAAAGATTATGGAGTTGGGGAGAGAGAAGCTTGGGGTCATTCTTCATCTCCCCAACTCTACATTTTTTAATCCATTGTATCCTAAAAATGAAATGACATACAGCTCTGTGATTTTTTCTACATGAACTAGAATTATTATTCTCTTCATATCTGTTCTGATAGCACTTAATGTGTCTCTCCCTAAAGACTCTAATCACTTTCTACTGCCTTGCCAGTTATTTGTGTTTATGTTTTAGTTCTCCCAATAGACACATATGTGTGAGCAGGAATCATTTCTTATTTATCATTGAGTCACCCCAAAGCAAAGTTCAATGTCTTTCACAAAGCAGGAACTCAGGGATTTTATTTTGGAGGGGAAAGGAAGAATTAATAAATTACGCTAAATATATATACCTGGAATGAAAAGACTCAAGATATTTTGGAAACATATTTTAAAAAACGCCTATAGTCGTAAGAACAAATACATATATTTATCATCTAATATCTTCTGCAGCTTAAAAGTAGCTGATTTATTGATTTCTCAATTCGAGAATATTGAAGTAATTTTAACTTTTGCCAAATAATCACAGTAAAAAGTTCATGGACTAGATTAATAAGTACCTACAAGTGTTTGAATTTTTTTATATATTTTAATTTTCATTTAACATTAACCCCCCAAAATTAGAAAAAATATATACGTGTAAATATTGTGTATATAGCTTTGTGGTTTTGCATAGAGTTGATGAATCATCTGTCTTTTTTTGAGCAATAAATATATATGAAAAAATAGAAGTTACTTCTGGCTCTAAATCTAGTTAAACACAAAAAGAGATGTTACGTTGCAGACAAGTTTTAACAGAACCATTTAATTGCATTAGGATTTTTAATTTAGTTTTTTTTTCAAAATCTATTGAAAAATGATAGTAGGAATATAGAATAAATCTATTCTTAACAAATTCTTAAATGTACTTCTTAGTGTAACATGCGCCTCTGAGGAGTCATTTTATGGCCTCTTTTAAGTACTCACATTACAAATAAGTAATCACTAATTAACAATTGTTGTTTTAATGTATCATGTTAAAGTGGAGAAATTTTAACTAAATATTTCAGCATTTTTTTAGTTAAATCCAAAAGCAGGTTTTCGACCCTTATCATTCAGTTTAAAATAACTAATTTCTGTAGTCTGAATAAATGTGAAACAGCAAAGCAAGCTCTCTGGTCTTTTCTTCTCTCTTCTACTTCATAGAATTTTTTTTTGACATTGTATTAGCTGTCTCATGTTGGATAACAAATCACTCCAAAACCTAAGTGCTTAAAAAATTGTAATCATTGTACTACTCATAACTTCTGTGAATCAGGAATTACAGAACAACCTGATTATACAGTGCTGATTCAGAGTGTTTCATAAGGCTGCAATCAGTTATGTGGTCACTTGAAGGCTTCACTGGCAAGGAGGGGCCATTTCAAGATGGTTAACTTACATAGCTAGCAAATTGGAAGGGCTTAGTTTTTCTCCACATGGGCCCCTCTCTAGGTTTGCTTAAGTGTCCTGATTGCATAGCATTTGGCTGCTTCTAGGACCAGATCAAGAGCAAAAAAGATTTAACCTTTTGACTGTGAACAACATCTATAGGTGTTCAGTTGGTGAGAACAATGCCTGTAGGCTTTCTTCATTTTGCAAACAAAAACTCTGAAAGTTGTGTGCTGGCTTCGGTTGTTGTTTCCTTAGCTGTACAGAAGCTTTTCATTTTAATTTAGTTCCATTTGTTTATTTTTATTTGTTTGTTTGTTTGTTTTGAAACAGGGCCTCAAGCTATCCCCATGAGTAGGGTGCTGTGGCATCACAGCTCACATAAACCTCCAATTCCTGGGCTCAAGAGAGTCTCCTGCCTCAGCCTCCCAAGTAGTTGGAACCACGGGCACCTGCCACAACATCCAGCTATTTCTTGGCTGCAGCCGTCATTGTTGTTTTTGGCGGGCCCAGGCTGGATTCAAACTCACCACCTTAGGTGTATGTGGTTGGCGCCTTAGCCACTTGAGCCACAGGTGCTAATCCCCATTTGTTTATTTTTATTGTTGTTGCAATTGCCATGGAAGTCTTCTTCATAAAATCTTTCCCCAGCCTGATATCTTCCAGTGTTTTCCCCACACTTTCATTGAGGATTTTTACTGTTTAATGGCTTAGATTTAAATCTTTTCCATCTTGAATCAATTTTTGTAGGTGGTGAAAGGTGCAAGTCCAGTTTCAGTCTTTCACATGTGATTATCCAGTTCTTCCAGCACCATTTATTGAATAGGAATTCTTTTTTCCAGTGTATGTTCTTGTTTGTTTTATCAAAGATCAGGTGACTGTAAGAGATTAGTATCAGGTAACTGTAAGAGATTAGTTTCACCTCATGGTTTACTATTCAGTTCCAAATGTCAAAGCAAACAGACAACCTTCGGAATGGGAAAAGATATTTGCATATAATGAACTGGACAAAAATTTGATAACTAGGATCTATAGAGAACTCAAATTAATCAACAAAAAAGACACCCAACAATCCCATATATCACTGGGCAAGACACATGAATGGAACCTTCTCCAAAGAAGACAGATGAATGGTGTTGGGTATCAGCCCCAACAATACTATGGATTCCCTTCTAGTGGGTTGGTCAAAAACACAGGACGAAGAAAAATGAAAAAAGAGTTAGCTGGGCCAGGAGTCTGTATGCTCTTCTTCCTGAGGTTCAACAGAACGCAGCACTTTTTTCCAGGCTAGCTCTGTTTTTATTTCATACACCATTGTTAAATCATAAATCTCAAGAAGGAAAGACAATTCCATATGGTTCTTGCTATGCTTGCATTTCCTAAATAAACTATTTCTTTAACTAACTATGTTAATTGGATGGATTTCCTTTTTACTTTTATTGCTGTAAAGTATTTGTGATCTCTAACACAAGCAGAAAATGGAACCATGAAAACAGTCCAAGAGCAGAACGTCAGATGAGTCCCCAATTAGGTCACAAACACAAATCACAGGAGTGACAATTAATACTCAAGAAACATTTTGCTCAGACAGAGGCTTTTGGTCATACCAAGGTGACAGAAAAAAAGAAAAGATATTTTATCTCCCTATCTGGTCCGGAGCAAATCTTTCCCTCTTTAACCAGATTTAAACATCTGCATACCCAATTTCACAAAAACAGTACCACTTGCAGAGTGAATAGACCTGCCCATCATGGCCAGGCCCTCCTATCTAGGTGAGGCCTGCCTGCTTAGAGACCTCTGGACTGAGGAGTGCTGGAGGAGGAGAGAAATTTCAGCAAGAGGCTTTTTGATTTGCATTTCTCTGATGATTAAGGATGGTGAGCATTTTTTCATATATCTGTAGGCCATGTGCCTATCTTCTTTAGAGAAGTTTCTTTCAAGTCCCTTGCCTACCCTGAGATGGGATCACTTATTTTTTTCTTGCTAATACATCTGAGTTCTCTATGGATTCTGGTTATTAAACCTTTGTTGGAGACATAAACTGCAAATATCTTTTCCCATTCTGAGGGCTCTCTACTTGCTTTACTTACTGTGTTCTTGGCTGTGCAGAAGCTTTTTAATTTGATCAGGTCCCAATAGTATATTTTTGATGTTGTTTCAATTGCCTGAGGGGCTGCTGGTGGAAATGCAGACTAATTTGTTCCTTTTGGAAAGAAATCTGGAGAACACTCAGAGAACTAAAAATAGACCTGCCATTTGATCCTACAATTCCTTTATTAGGTATATATCCAAAAGACCAAAAATCACATTACAACAAAGATATTTATATCAGAATGCTTATTGCAGCCCAATTCATAATTGTTAGGTCATGGAAGAAGCCCAAGTGCCCATTGATCCATGAATGGATCAATAAACTGTGGTATATGTACACCATGGAATATTATGCAGTCCTAAGGAAAGATGGAGACTTTACCTCCTTCATGTTTACATGGATGGAACTGGAAAATGTTCTTCTTAGTAAAGTATCTCAAGAATGGAAGAAAAAGTAACCAATGTACACAGCCCTATTTTGAAACTGATTTATAGCTTACATAGGGGAGAGATAACCTAATTATAGCCTTAGAATATGGGGTGGGGGGAGGTAGAGGGGAGGAGAGGGGAGTGAATGGGTAGAGGGAGGGTGATTGATGGGGTCACCTCTATGGTTTATCTTACAAGGGTACAAGTGAATCTTTCTAAAAGCAGAGTATGAACATTTTAACTCAATAACTAAGAAAATGACATGAAGGCTACGTTAACCAGTTTGATGAGAGTATTTCCAATTGTATATGAAAACACCACACTGTACCCTGTGATTGCATTAATGTACACAGCTATGACTTAATAAAAAAAAAAGAGAGAGAGAGAGAGAGACTTCTTGAGTTTTAAAGGCACCAGGCCGCTGGCAGCAGGTTTTGCACTGAGTTTAGGATTTCCTGCATCCACTTCTCTCCTGTTTCTGTCTTCCTTTGCCCATTCTCTGCAATCATTTTATTAAATTCCTAACCTACTATAACTAATATTGAATGTTAGTTTTAATCTTATTAAATCGTTATTACTAGCAATGCAAGTACATCAAGATATGTCTCTTCCCTTAAGTACTCCTACATGCACCTTCACAATGGCTGTCAACATATGAAAAAAATGCTCATTGGACTTAATCATCAGAGAAATGTAAATCAAAACTACCCTGAGATATCACTTAACCCAAGTGCGAATGACCAACATCACAGTCTCAAAGCTGCAGCTGCTGGCATGGGTGTGGAGAGAAGGGAACACTTTTACACTGCTGGTGGTTGCAAACTAATACAACTTTTTTGAAAGGAAGTATGGAGAATCCTCAGAGAACTCAAATTAGACCTCTGATTTGATCCTATAATCCCATTACTAGGCATCTACCGAGAAGAAGAAAAAAATCCTTTTATCATAAGAACATTTGCATTAGACTGTTTATCGCAGCTCAATTTAGAATTGCCAAAATGTGAAAACAACCTAAATACCCACCAACCTAGGAATGGATTAATAAGCTGTGATATATGTATACAGTGGAATATTATTCATCCAAAAAAGAGATGGAGAGTTTATATCTTTTGTACTAACCTGGATGGAGGTGGAACACATTCTTCTTAGTAAAGCATCACAAGAATGGAGAAGCAAGACTCCAATGTACTCTATTCTAACATGAAGGGAATAGATTACCTAATACAAGGTGGGGGGTAGAGGAATGAGAGATTAGGAAGAGCAGAGAGAGGGATAGGGGATCACAGGTGTATGGCATGCCTCTTGTGGGCATGACACAGTTATAAGAGGGGTGTTATCTAACAAATGTGATCAATGTAACCTAATTCTTTGTACCCTCAATAAATCCCAAATAATAAAAAAAGTTAAAAAAAACCTTAAAGATACGTGTTACTGTTTTATTATGTGATTTGAGTCTGTAAGCACCATGTGCTTCCTTCTTAATATGTTTTACACTTATGCCTGAAATAATTTGTACAAATAGTGGATTTTTGTGGGAGTATATGTAATACAGTGTATGAAAAATTCAAATAGTTGTTGAGTTCAAAAGCCTCAATCTTTATTGGAGAATTTGGATATAGAGATAGCTTTAAAAATACTTCTCACAAAAAAACAAGCTGTCAAGTACCTCAGATTCTGATTTGGAAAACAAAAAATGTGGAACCTATTTCAAATGCAAAAGAACTCAAGCCTCAGCAATTTCAATCGAGAGAAGACAATTTGAATACAAAAATATATGATTTCATGTCAACATATCAGAAATAAAATCCAGTTTTCATAACAAATTATCAATGTTAGAGTCTTTCAGCTGTTCTTCTCAGAACATTTGGTTAATCATTTAGTATAAAACCCCAATAATTATTATATTTCAAAGAATCAAAAAAATAGTATGAAGTGTTCACAGTTGAATGCCTGAGAAAACATGATAGTCAATGCAAGATCTTTATCGATTTTTTGACATATCCATGGAGATGCACAGAGTAAAAAAATTATCTCCAGATGAATGCTGGTTGGCCAGTATTAATACAATCAGAAATCTTTATAAAAATCATGAGAACATGCCTGATATAAGTGTTGGGTTTTCATGATAATGAACAAACAATGGTGCACTGTGTATTCAAAAGGTCGTTGACATAGCTGCATGCCTCCATTGGCACATGTTGTTTCTGAGTGCTGTGCTGTGTTAACATCCTTAAGCCAACCCCAGAAGTCACACACAATCTCCTCTGCCATACTCTGTGGTTCACATAAGCCAATCCTGATTCAACATGGGAGGAGCAGCCTGTGATACACACAACACCAAGAATATCAGGAGGTGAGAGTCCCTTCAGGCCATCTTGGAAGCGGTTTACCATAAACCGTAATAAGTTTAATTAGCATGACCAAACTTCAGTTTGTATTTCTGTAACTTGAGTAATATGGGCTAAATTAAAAAGTTTGCAAACTTTTTTCTTAACAAAGGGCCAGATAATAAATGCTTTAAGATTTGTGGACAACATAGTTGCTGCTGCAACTACTTATCTCTATTGTAGCACAAAAGGAGCCATAGACGACACCCAAATCCATATACTGTGCTCCAATAAAACTTTATTTACAAAATAAGTTTGGATTTGATTCACATGATCTAGTTTGCTGACCACAAACTAGAGGGTCACTAATATTTTTTGTTTTAGAGATTCTATCTAATACTATATTATTTGCATGGGATGTAGAATATCCATCCCTTATTATTTTAAGATGTAGGATAAAGGAATTTGAAAAAATATTAAAGATACAATCTTGTTATGGATAGAATCATGTCCTTCACAGCTTTATACATTGAAGCTCTGACACCCAATGTGGATGTCTGTGTAGATAATGTCTTTGAAGAGTTAATTAAGGTTTTATGAGGGGATCATGGTGAAGCACTAATCCAATAGGACTAATATTCTTAGAAGAAGAGGAGGAAAAATAGATACTTTTCTCTGTACAGGAGAGAAAGCGATCTGAAAACAGGAAAACAACACAGCCCTCCTTTTGCATGCCAGGGAGAGAGATCTTGCCAGGAACTGGCTCTACTGGTACCTTTATCTTGGACTTCCAGACATTAGAACTGTGGGAAAATCCATTTCTGTTGTTGGAGCCACCCAGTCCCTGGTATTCTGTTATGGCAGCCTGAGCAGCCTAATACTACCCACAATATTATCATTGTCAGATTTCATCATGTTAACAATATAAACTTATTACACTATTTCATTTCCTAAAACAATTCCTTCTTTTGATCTTACATCTTTCCTTAGCCTACATCTTTTTTACTTAATCCCCTTGATTACAAATTTACTACAATAGTTGTTTTATTCATTATCTCTACCTTCCATGATGACATTGCAATCAGGAGTTTTTTTGTTTTTTTTTTTGCCCTACCACTACATTGGACTAATTATCCTCAAAGTCACGACATCCAGTGGTCAGGTCTTAGTACTCATGTATGGTCCTCTTCCCTGGATTTTATTCACCGGCTCACTTCCTCCTTTTGAGACACTGTTTGCTTATCTTCCTGGAAATCACACTCTGCAGGTGTTTGTTTTTTCTCAAATAAATATTCCTTCTCATGTACCTTTAAAGGATATATCTCTATGGTGTCTCATGAAATACGGTAGGGTTTGACCTAAGGTCTCTTTTCTTCTCTATTTATACTTCTTTTTTTGTTGTTGTTGCAGTTTTTGGCCGGGGTTGGGTTTGAACTCGCCACCTCCAGCACCCTACACCTTGAGCCACAGGCGCCACCCTCCATTTATATTTCTTTTGTGATTCTTTCTGCATTGATGGTTCTAAATACCTTCTATGTGCTGTTTTCACTTAAATTTTAGTTCTATTGCTGACCTGCCCCTGATTCCAAATTTTATAGTTAAGTGTTAATTAGTAGCTTGGTAATAAACATCTGTAATCACAGTGCTTCAAAGCTGTTTCTGATACCCACTTCCCACCAATTTTGTTTCTTCACTATGCTCCTGATATCAAGAAATGGCACCACCATGCATGGAGTTACTCAGGCCAGAACCTTAGAATCCAGATGTGATGACATTGACTGGCACTGATTCATGAGAGATTATTGTTATTTTTTAAGGCATTTTTTGATCTTCTTTTAAAAGAATCCACCATTAAATAATGTAGAATCAAACCACATTCATGTATCTGAAGTTATACAAAAAGTTAAAATAATGAAACTATTGTGATCTCTGTAAAGTGTTTAATGAACATAAAATAATGAGTGAGAAAATAATAGTAAGTTAATGTTCAGAGCAAGAATTCACAGTAGATCACATGTCAGGTGACACTATGCATATTCATGACAGTGCAGTTAATAGAATCAGAGTTAGTGGACTGATGCTACTCCATTTGGTTGAAATGGTTGAATGGAATTGTAGGTTGTCTACAGAAGCAAGGTTTTGGGGTATAAAATCAGCAAAGCATCCCAGGTGAATTGTTGCATGACATAAAAAATGAAATGTATTTTCATGTATTTTCTGTCTTACTATCATTTGGATATGATGCCTTACCATTATTTCACACACACACATATTTTGGGGAGCTGTTTATTTAACATATGTCAGTATGGTATTGCTTTGACTCACTCTCTTATACCCTGTATCTAACACAAGAGCAAATCCTGTTGGTTCTAGCTTCAAAAGAGATCTCATATCCACATCCGTATACCTGCTACTACCTTAGTCAAAGCTATTATCATCTTTTCCTAGGATACTATAATAATTTCCTAAGTGAACTCTCTATTACTCTTCCCTAGTTATGGTTCATTCTCTGCACAGGAATCTGGGTAATCCTTATGAAGTTTGTATCCAATCATATCATTCCCTTGCTTTAAACTCTCCAAGGACCTTGCAACACAACTACTGTGACTTCTGGGGAATCACCTGCTCATACATCGTTATTTTTTAGCTTCTTCTATTAGAGCCTCTTTCCTCTGGCTCCTTCCATGTTTTGTTGTTCCTCAAATATTCCAGGTTGGGTTCTGATGAAGCTTTTTTTGTAAGGATGCTCATTTTCCTCTCTTTCATTTAGTTCAACAGGAATGTCACATAAACTTTGGATCTGCAGTGGGATATTCTACTCTCATCAAGCTGATATTCATTAATCCTGCTGTGACAATGCCATATTTGATTTTCTGTTCCTTATTATGTTATCTTATATGTTATTTTTCTTCTCCATAAGAAGATAAGTGAAGTCAGGAGCTTTGTTGCTGCCATATCTCCAGGGTCCAGAATTGTGTCTCAATAAAAGCACCCCAATTATTTAGGATTATTAAGCATATTTGTTCATTTACTATTATAATTAAAATTTAATTTCCATGAAGCATCAGATAAATTTTATTTTTGTCATCCCTATACCTGTAGTACCTGTATGGTCCTTGGAACTGGACAAGTGAATCCAATTTTTGTTAAGTGAAATTATATTTGTTTCCTAGTAAAATGGAAAATGCCTTGTGTCTATCTTCTGTTGAAGGCTTATTACTATTCATAATATTAATTATTAATTATCCCTCTGCATATTAAGTAATGTATCATAGTCCAAAAACATGTCTATCATTTAGCCTTGGCTCATGGGAGACGATCCTTATGCCCTTGGAACATTGTGCCTGATAAGAGTGGCTTTGTTTTCCTAGGACGTTTGGCCGACCAGACAGTAACAGTGTAATTTAGGGTCAGTCTCTTGGGCCATACAGTATTAGTTGATCTCCTGAGAGATTGGAGAAAGAGGTTAGTCATGTGGGCAGCCAGCCTTCCCTACAGGATGAAGCCCAAGGAAGTACTCCAGGTTTGTGTGAGCTTTCCTGGTGGGCAACACTTCACATGCTTTCTCACACATCAGTGCTGGGAAAGTAACTGCCATGAGGAGAAAAAGCAGAAACTTGGGGGTGGCGCCTGTGGCGGAAAAGAGTAGGGTGCCAGCCCCATATACCGGACATGGCAGGTTCAAACCCAGCCCTGGCCAAAAACTGAAAAATAAATAAATAAATAAATAAATAAAGCAGAAACTCTGTGTTTGGTACCTTTCCTGGACTCTGCCCTATGTGTTTTCTTCCTTAGCTAATTTTAACCTGTATTTTTTTTTCCTGCAATAAACCGTAATGTGAATATTCCAGCTTGCAGGAGGTACTGTGAATTATCAAATTATCAATCTAAGGAGGTTGAGGGGAATCTCTTGAACCTATAACTGTTGTCAGAAATGATGGTTTGGTGTGCAATGTATACTATTTAACTTTGGACTGTACTTTTAAAAGATAAAACTATTATTCTTTAACAGGAGTTATTTGTAGAATGTGAAGATTCTGTGGCAGAGATTTTTGGTTTGTTTGTTTGATCTCTGGTGGATGCTATAGTGGACCATCCAGACTCCATTTCATGGCAAAGTATTCCCCCCCACCCCCACCCCTGGTGCTTAGAATGTAGCCAGCAAAGTCCATCACAATCATAAAACTGAAAAATAAGGAGCATTTAATAATATATATTTGAGGTTAACGCACTAGAGTTAGCATTGTGAATTCAAAAAGACTTAAATAATTAGAATGATAAAGTCACAAATTGGAACATACTAATATTTAAGATATCGTTTCTCCCCAAACTGGTTTATAGAATCAATATGCTTCCAATCAAAAGAGCAGCTGGCTTTTTAATAGAAAATTACAAATATAATCTGAAATGTATAGGGATACACAAATAATTTGGAATAAAAATGGGCAAATCATGAGTCAAGTACAGATGACTCTATGCTATTTAAATGATTTTGGGGGTGTGAGAAACATATTGCACCCATTAATTTATGTACTATTTGCTACATTGGCATAGTTGAGTAATACTGACAGAAGTCATATCACCCGTAAGCATAACTCCCTGAAATTTGAGAGATTAAGTTCTAAAGTCTCATCTACAGTAAAAAAATACAAATTTGGAATAATAGAAGAAAAGTGGAGGATATATATTGTTCAATTTTAAGATTTATTATAAATCAGAGATTATAAAGCTTAATACCAAATACATTTAAGGACAAATAATTATTTTTGTTTGGAGATGATCTGTGCATTCTGCAAGGGTTTCTAATATCCCCAACCTTTACTCACAGATGACAGGACCTGTTTTCTAATTGTGACAACAAAAATGTCTCAAGACCTTGTGACATGGCACCTACGGAGTAAGTTTGCTCTGAGTGGAGAATGAATACTATTAATCTACAGTAAAAAAGAAAGACAGTATTGTATTGTCCTAATGATACTATGTAGGAAATACAGATTAATGGTGCTCTCTTCAGTGAGCCACTCTTCAATGGTCAATTGATCTTCAGCAAATGTGCTGAAGTAATTCAATGGATGAAATCGTTTTGTAAAAAAAATGTTGCTGGAATTTTTGGATGTTATATGAGAAAAATGAAACTTATCCTTAATTCAAGCCAGGCCCACATGTTGTCTTGAAATTAGCCATAAACTCACATGTAAGAGTAAATATAAAACCATAAGAATTCTATAATGAAATATAGGAATAAATATTTACAACATTATAGCAGACAAATATTTTTGACATAAGCCAAAAAAAAAAAAAAACAACAACTGAAGTGTAAAGTAAAAACATAATAAATAAGACATCATCAACATTCAAACATTTGGCTGTTTGGAGAAAAATATGATAAACATGAAAAAGTAAGATGAAGGACACAAGAAAAGGCTGCAAACATATTTGACTCTGCTCAGTTATAGAATTAATAATTATAAAACTCCATAAATGACAAAGGACTTAATAAAAATGAGAAAGATCCAATTAGATAAATTCAGAAATTTAACTGGCCATAAGCACATCAAAAACTATTGCCACCAAGAAAAATCACCAGGGAATTAAAAATTAATACACATTCAGATACCACTGCACATCTATTAAAAACCTAAAGTGATAGTCAGGTAATAGAACAACTGGAACTGTTCTGTATGGCTTGCGGGAATGCAGAAAGCATGTAGCCTCATATGAAAACAGCTTGACATTTTCTTATAAATAAAACATACACTTATCATATAATTCAGTTACTCTACTCCCAAGTAATTACTGGTAAAAAATTTAAAACGTATGTCCACACAAAGACTTGTATGCAGATACTCATAGCTTCATTAATTGTAATAGCCAAAAATTTGAAACAGCCCAAATGTGTATCATCTGTTAAATAAAGCAAAAGCTAAATAAAGCATATCAAAGGAATCACATCAGCTACAAAAAGAACAAGCTGCTAATATTTGAAACAATGTGTGCAGCTCTCCAAAAATATCATGCTAAATGAAGGAAACCAGACCCTAGACACTATATCTTTTTTTTTTTTTTTTTTTTTGTTGAGACGGAGCCTCAAGCTATCCTCTTGGGTAGAGTGCCATGGCATCACAGCTCATAGCAACCTCCAACTCCTGGGCTCAAGCGAGTCTCCTGCCTCCGCCTCCCAAGTAGCTGGGACCACA
>CAUYQV010068475.1:0-10892 GCA_963574575.1 Galagoides demidoff | reverse complement strand
AGCAACCTCCAACTCCTGGGCTCAAGCGAGTCTCCTGCCTCCGCCTCCCAAGTAGCTGGGACCACAGGCGCCCGCCACAACACCCGGCCATTTTTTGGTTGCAGCCATCATTGTTGTTTGGCGGGCCCAGGCTAGGGATTCAAACCCGCCACCTTAGGTGGATGTGGCTGGAGCCTTAGCCACTTGAGCCACAGGTGCCAAGCCTATATTATGTGTTGTAATAAAACTTTATTACATCTTCCATCAACTCTGAAAAAGTGCTGGTGATGCTGCCATCAGCTCTGAACTACTAGAGATCTAAGCACACTACCACTCAGGGGCAAGGCCACACATCTTTGTGAGACCTGGTGACAGCAAGATTTAGTGAGAGTGCACATCAGCATCCATGCCAGCAGGATCCCCACACCCCCTGGCTGTGAGAAAGGCCCAAATCTTCTGATAAAATGGCTTAGCTTCACAACTACGATCTCTTACCTGAGGTAGAAGTCCTTCCCTTTAGTTTAATGAAGTAAATAAAAGAGGGTACCCATTGGGGGTGCAGGGTTTAAAATAGCAAAATTATAGCTCATCTAAAATCCCCGTGACAGAGGTACACAGGCCTGGGAAAGGTGAGAACTCCACAGCTAATCTTGTCTCTGAGACATGAACAAGTTTCTGATCCTACCTGGTAGTGTTTCTTCAGGACCTTCCACTCCCTCCCACAACCCCAGGACCAGGGTCTGACTGGAAAACAGAGGAAGAAAAGACAAGACTATGATTTGATTATCTCCGTTGGCTCAATGACCAAATTTGCAGCAAAAAAAAAAAAAAATAGAAAATGAATACTCTGGTTACAAGTATATTTATAAACACATATATACTTGTAATTCTGAAAAAACAGAACCCTTCCGGTAAGCAAAGAACATAAAACAATTCAGAAAATGCTAAGTTTATTTCCCAGCTTATTTAAAGGAGAAGAAGAAACAGCAAAGAATGACAGGCTGTGACCGAAACCTTATTAGTTACAAACAAAATAAAAACTCCCTTATGGTGAGACAATTGTATGATGTCTAAGCCAAGACATTGTTACTGGCATTGTCTGGGTAGGAGAGAAGACAGAAGACCCGCTGGCTTTCTAGGGCTCTTTTCTATTCCTACCCAATATTCTCCTAACATTTCAGATTCTTATTGTAAAATCATCTTTACTCCCACACCAAATTTACAAAGGAAAGCCAAAAATTTACCACTTAGCTTTAGGATTTTTGGCCTTTTTCTATCAATTTTACTCATTTATTCAAGACTTATAGTACTGATAAAATGCCCTCCATGCATGAGACACTGAATAAGATATTTGAGAAAATTGTCTCACTCTTTAAAAAAAGATTTTATACAATGACCTCAATTACCTGTCATATTAGTAAGACAGACAAAAAAGAATGATAGCAGTGCAGATAAGTCAAAAACATGTGTTTTTCTAAAAAGATATAACTTTCCTTTAAATTAAAATACTTCCATTAGTTTTATATACTGTAACAAAGCAAAAATTTATAAGCAGCATAATGTCTTAACCTTTGAACTTAAATCACTCAGCACACTGAAGGATCTCTATCTTCCTCTTCAATTAGGGTTAATTTTTTTTCCAAATGATTCACATGTCCAATTATAGGCTCCTTATAACAAAGGTGAATTAAGAGAAACTGTTAGGCTTCCTTGCAAGACAGCCAAGGCATAGAATAGCAGCTTGAGCTGCCAGAATATCACACTGTTAGTGAGTGACTTGGCCAGGCCTCACATGCACACCTACAGCTGCAATGATAGTTTGACCATGACCCACGCCTTCTTGATCATGCACATTTAAGGAGTCACAATATATATTCCAAATGCATGAACACCAATTCCTTCTTGGCAAAGTCACCCGATCTTTTCCATGAATCTAACTGACACCCACAATTAACTGCTTTGATCAGGCTTCTTCTATCCTGCAACCAGAGCAAGTTTTTCAAAAAATTCAACATAGAATTGCAGCTGATACAGCAATTCCACTCTTAGGTAGAAACTCAAAAGAATCAAAAGCAAGGACTCAGACAGCTACTTATATGCCTATATTCTTTGCAGCATTTATTTGTAATACCTAAAAGGTGAAAACAACACAAGTACCTATCAATAGATAAATAGATGAGCAAAGTGTGCTATGTCTATACAGTGAAATGTTATTATTCTGTCATAAAAAGGAATGAAATCCCGATATTTGCTACAATATGAATGAACCTGCAAAGTATTGTAATAACTGAAATAAGCTAGATACAAAAGCACAAATACCATAGGATACCACTTAATATGAAATATCTGGAATAGGCAAATCTCAGAGACAAAGAACAGATTAGAGGTTACAAGGGGTTGGGAGTTACGTGAGTCTCCTAGAAGGGGAGTGGGAGTAGGGGATAAGGAATCATTGTTTAATGGGCATGAAGTTCCTATGTGGGGTGATGAAACAGTTCTGGAGATAGATAGTGGAGATAGTTTTACAATATGAGGAACATAATTAATGCCACTGTACATCTAATTAATGTACACTTAAAATAGCAACTTTTATGTAATATAAATTTTACTACAGTTTTGAAAGATAAGTATAAAAAAATACAGTGAGTCTTACTGGGTGACCACTCTGCTTAAGCCCCTTCCATGGAAATAATTAGAATAAAGACCACAGTGGGAACATGGCCTGTGTGTCCTGGATGGTGTGATCCTCACTCTCTCCCCGCCTCACTGAGTGGCACTCTTCCTTGTACTCCCAGCCCTGTGAAGGTGTTTTATTCCTCCTCCTTGTCCCTGCTGTGTCCTCTGCCTGGACCACTCTTCCCGGTCATGGGCTCCCAGTTAACACATGTTCCTTCACACTTCACATTTCAGCTCAATCATCACATTTTTTAGGGAAGACTCTCTAATCTTACTGATCATATCCTCTTCTACTCTCAGATGTTTTTTAAGAAATCTCTTTTATAGAATTTATTATGTTATAGGTTTGCTTTTATTTGCATGGTTTTGGTAATGAGCTTCCAAGATGGCGCCCATGACCCACAATTCCCTGGAGTAGCCCTGGTACTGTCTTCTCCCACACTGTCTCACTGTGCGTGTGAGGAACAGGATGTGGCAGAAGTGTGATAAGTCACTTCTGAGATGTGATTGAGAAGACGGCCTCTTTCTTTTCATTTGCTCTCACTCTCTATCTCACTCTAGTATCACTTTCTCTGAGGGAGGGTAGGCCATCAGCAGTCAGGAGAGCACTTGCTGGTGAGCAGCGGAAGCCTCCTGCTAGCAGCTGCATCTGTGATCCTGAGGGTGCACATAACAGTCCTAGTTAAGTCTTCAGAAACTGCAGCCCTGGACAACAGCGTGACTACAACATCGCAAGAGACTCTGAGCCAGAATCACCCAGGTAAGTCTTTCCCAGTTTCCTCACCCTCTGAAACACAATGACATAATACATGTTTCTTGTCTAAAGCTGTTAGCTTTTGGTTTAAGAAAAAGGAAATGGAAAGCGTAAGGTGAAAGTGAGGCAGAAATTTATTTGGAAGAAATATACTTCGTGTCCATCATTGGGACTGGTTAAGTTTCTCATGAAAACAGCTCAAATATAACAGATGAATTTTTACTCTCTTACTGTAGAGATAATTATAAATGATTTTCCAGATCCAGGGATGATAGTTAAGTGGACCAAGAAAATAACAAAAATGATGGCAAAAATAAATAAAATAAAACTCATAAAGCAACTGTTTTAGCATGAAACTTGATGTTGAAGCATTAGAAAAGGAAATCAAATTTAGACACTGACACACCAGCACCTACTTTCCCTGGAAGAACAATGTTACCAGTTCAACAACATGTGACACGGGCATTGAAACTGGCTTCTCATCTAAACAATGGATCTCTCCTGATTTCCTCCATTGGACCAGCTAACTCTCTGAACATGTCTCAAACCAATGGAATGTGAAAGAACACAAAAGTTGGATAAAGAGAAAAGAAAAAGGGACACAGAACTTGAGATTAGGGATATCTAAGCAAAATCCCTGATAGATGATGAAAGTTGGCTTTGGACAGCAAGCTTGAAGATATAAAGAATTGTCCTTTGGCAGAATGAACGGTGCTTATGGGCAACATTTATATTCTCCTTGTATAGACACTACTTTGAATTCTAATTTTCATAGAGTAACATCTTTGTTTTGGGGAGGCCCAAAGGCTGGCAATCAGATACCATTTTTGCCATGTATAGTAGGTCCCCTAAGGCCACCACACCCTCCTGTCTGGGCCCACTGGATGCACAATATTCTAGCGTAGAAGGATCCAGGATCTGGTGGGAGTGGGCCAGAGCAGCCTCTACTGAGCACCACAATCAAGAGAGGGGGTGATGGTGGGGCTGGTAAGAGGGTTGTGGCCACATGGAGCAAGGACCAAGATCCGGCCATGTAGAGAGAACCAGGAGCCCCACACAGGCCCCACAGACCCACCTGGCCAAGCAGCCTCAGAAGCTCCCTCTCCACCAGCCATGCGTGAGGCCATCTGGGCCACAGTCCCCAATGTGGTGGGGAGGGAAGGGCTACCAGGAGAGCAGGAAGGGGTAGCATTCACA
The DNA here is from genome assembly GCA_963574575.1 of Galagoides demidoff. NCBI lineage: Eukaryota > Metazoa > Chordata > Mammalia > Primates > Galagidae > Galagoides > Galagoides demidoff. The sequence goes on along the minus strand of CAUYQV010068475.1, from coordinate 6,286 downwards.
GAACAGGTGATTACAAGAGGAAGGCAGTGTAATCTGCACATTTAGCAAGGGATCCTTCGTCCTCCGCAAATGTGTCTTTTCTGGCTGAGAGCCAGCCACTTTCTGGAGGGATATTCTCCTAAAAGTTTGAGCCAAAATATGAGTGTGCATTATACATGGCACTATATTATACCCAGCAAAATATGGTGTATACATTCCTCTCATTCCCAAGCTGCTGTTTTTTCCATCACATGTCAATAAAGAAAGTCAAGTTGGGATAAGATTTGAAGTATAGACTGTTAGACAAAGAACGGATCTTACATATTGTTTATTTTTAAATTTACATTTTTAAAAGAGAAACACTAAAGCACCAATCTCCAATTGCCTGGTGCTATTTCACCAGTCCCAGTTCTAATGACTTCCCATATCAATTGACTCTACCTTCCTTTGAAGGAAAGTACAGACCATGAATGAAAAGTGTTAGAGGCCTGGCTAGGGATTTCAGACCGAGAACAGTGAGGAACTGGAAGCACTGTAGATTTTTGGCAGGGATGTATCAGCTATGGGGCAGTCGCTGGTTCTGACAGCAACATGCAGGGTAGGCCAATTACATAGAAAAAAACAAGAGTAGAGTACTCAGGGTGTGAGGAGTGGGAGAGTGAGCAACAAAAACTGACTTGGGGTAGCTTGAAATAAAAGATATTGAAAGGATGTTTGATGGATCATAAAATCCAAGAGAAAGTGGAAAGATCAAGCTTTGCAAAGGCAGTTCTGGAAATCCAGGCAAGCAGAACCTGATCATTACACTTTTCAAAGTTTACCTAGTGGGAAGAATTAAGATCAGTCAATTTTTTCTTTGAGTCTCATTTCAGGGATCAAACTCCAAAGAGAGTTTTGATCTGCATGTTCACTCCTTGATGGCCAAGGAAGGAAACCCTTGACTGACAGTTCCTTCCAGACTTAAAGTGTTTCCCCTTTACCATTAAGAAAAGACTAGATAGTGGGCAGACAAATAAGACACTGTTCATCAGAAGACCAGCAGGACAACTGTTGCCCTAACTCAGTCTGAGGAGGGGGAATTGCAGGGGGTAGAAACCAAGGGTTACTGTCCAGCATGCTTCCTATTGTCTAAATTCAAAACTGGTTTGACATACATATTCGTAGGAAGAATCACCCATCTTCAGCACTGGGGGCAAGGAAAGTGTCCTATTTTCTCCTAAATCCCCACTTTCTATAATTATCTTGCATTCCTATGACCAGTCAAGTAAAATGTATCCAAGTTCCCCCATCTGGTGCCATTAGCTGAGCAGACCCCTCACATAATTGTTTCTGGGCATTTTACTTTCCCACTCAGCATGACCAAATAGAATAATCCTTTTTCTCTGCTCATTTTCTCCAGGTGATGGCCATGGCACTTCTCTCCTTATTTTTTTAATGAAAGAATCCTTCTTCCTTCTTATTTTCTCCAGGAGCTGGGCATAGCACTGGAGGATGTTCCCGCAATGAGGATGAGCCTGCCCAGTGGATAGGACAGCAGGGGACCCTGCACGGTTGCTTGACCCTGTTTTCCCTTCAGCTACTGTTTTCTTCAAGAGCAAGCTGGTTCTCAGCAGTGATGAGGAAAATGCCAAAAACACCCTTTGTTCTTGTTCATGGAAGAGCAATCATCCCTATAGGAGAGAAGAAATGAAGGTTCTTAAACACAGCCAGCAACATTTTGCAGTCTTATAACTGCAGGTCCCAAGAGCCCCCAAACACAGTGGCAAACATGTCACACCACCCTGTGGCTTCACATTCCTCTGGAAAATGACCTCAAGAGATCAAGAGAAGAAGCTAAAACTTATTCTCAGCCCGACTACGGTAAGAGGAGATTCGCACCCAAATTTCCTTACTATCTAAAAAGGCATCTGTAAAAAACAAAGAAAGAACAAATTAATAACTAAATAATAAAGTGATTGTGTGAAAATAAGATGAAGAAAAAAGAACAAGGTTTAGGTAAACATTTTATTCGGGTGGGCTTCTTGCTTCTCTTCCAGAGAAAGAGAGACACCCTGTGGTCTGCAGAGACAGCCCAACATAACTCAATTTAATTTTCTAAAAGGAAAACATATTATTGCTTAAGGATCTGGTTGCAAAATAAAGTATTAACATAAAGAGGAAGTTAAAGTGACCAGCATGGATACACAAAAAAATCAAGAGCTTTGTGTATTTGAGTTGAAATTCTTCAGGGATGGTTTTTCCTTCCTATATGGCAAAATAAGAGCGAACTTGAAGAAATTCTATAGGTTTACACAGTTTGAAAGTGTAAGAATGAAGAAAGAGCCCCAGGTGAGATTCGGAGCCTTGTGACGCTGCAGAGACCAAGCTGGAAGAATCACAGGAGAAGATTCAGTTGGGAAAGCAATCCTGATTCACCAGCTCCCCTCATATGCCTGCTTGAGGGACTGGATGACAGGGCCATTAGGGGAGGCAGTAAAGTAAATATACTTCTAATCATTTCCCAAGTAACAGATATTTTTATTTGATTTGAATTAGCACAATAGAGAACAGAATCTCATTCGAATCTGATATCATCTGACACAGACAAAGATGTAAGAATAGAAAGCAACTTAGTCTGGAGCTCCCTCTAGTCAGCCTGGGAAATAACTGCAGAGGAGGGAGGGCAGCCTGGAGCCCAGAGGAAGAACCGGGCAGGCAGAGAAGAGGAACAGATTGTCTTCAATGCTGAGCACGAATGAAAATGAGCCATGTGCTTCCAGTGGAACTTGTTTTGGTATCTCATCTGCAGTACTAGAAGCATTAAATGTTATGCGATTTAAAACTTCCCCCAAAGACCTGAAGAATAAGGGCATGTATATATTTGCTATGAGCCCCCTGCCACTGCCTTCTAAGAGAATTCATAGCATGTAATACCATGCTAGACTGGTCAGCTTCTCCTTTTCTCCCTGCATGAAAGACTTCGTACCTAGTTTGTAAATATAAAGCGAAGCCAAATAACATGCAAACATGTGAATACATGCATTCTGGCACTTAGAGACAAAAATGTAGGGCAAGAATAAACATCACAATGACGCCTATCACAGATTTTTTTAATGCCTCTCCCACCCTCTAAAGAAAAAAAGGCCAGTGAGCTCATGTAGCTAAGCTGAAGTCAGACAGCAAAAAATAAAACTCAGGTCTCTGTCATTCGTCAAGTATACTTTCCATCACAAAATGTGCCATGCCTTTTGTCTAAGTCTATTTCTGTTACTATGACAGAATACCAGAAACTAGGTAATTTATTTAAAAAAAAAAAAGAAAGAAAGAAAGAAAGAAATTTATTTAACTTGTGACTCTGGAGCCTGGGAAGTCCAAGAGCATGGCACTGATATCTAAGATGGGACTTTTTGCTTCATCAAAATGGCAAATGCAAGAGAGCCAGACAGTTAACTTTTTAAATATTTTCTTTTCTTTTCTTTAGTAGAAAGGGACATCTTTAATCTCATGAGGATTACTTACCAAAACTTTTATAGTAAATATACTTTAAAAAATTTCAGATTATTAGGGGGTACTTGAATTTTGATTGCATAATTTGCTTTTGTATATTTAGAGTCAAAATTATAGGCATGTCCTTCACCTCCCTGTGAGTTGGGTGGGGATTTACCTCACTCCTCCTTCTCCTCCCCTTGACTTGGTTTTCACTGAGATTTGCTTTTACATGAGTATATAGGGGTTGATCAACTAGCTCCAATTGTATTGAGTACATGTGGTGTTTGTTTTGCTATTCCTATGATGCTTCACTTAGGCTAGAGTGACACTGTATTAGCATAAAAATAGAAACATGGACCTATGGATCAGAACAAAGAATCTACAGATGAAACCACCCTCATATTGCCATATGACCTTTGACAAAGCAGAAAAAATCATACACTGGGAAAAAGAATCTCTATTCAATAAATGGTGCTGGGAGAATACATAGTCACATGCAAAAGACTGAAACAGGAGCTGCATCTCTCTTCAATCACAAAAATTCACTCAAAATGGATAAAAGATTTAACCTAAGGCATAAAACTACAAAAATTTTAGAATAAAGTATAGGAAAAAAACTATTATAGATATTGGCCTAGAAAAGAATTTGTGAAGAAAGCCCCATTGGCAATTGCAGCAACAACATAAATAAATAAATGGGACCTGATCAAGTTAAAAAGTGTCTTCATAACCAAGGAAACAGTCAGCAAAACAGATAGAAAACCTACACAATGGGAGAAGATATTTGCATGCTATACAGAATCTACAAAGAACTCAAGCAAATCCACAAGATAAAGCAATGCCAATAGAAATTGGGCAAGAGATACAAAAAGAATATTATCTTATGAAGCTAGATTAATGGCCAACAAGCTTTTTTTTTTTTTTTTTTTTTTGATAATGTCTTACTCAGTCACCTAGACTGGAGTGCAGTGGTGCAGTCAGTCATAGCTCACTGCAGAATCAAACTCCTGGTCTCACTCAAGTCATCCTCCCATCTCAACCTCCTAAGTATCTGGGACTATAGGCATAGGCTATCATATCCAGCTAACTTTTTTTTCCCTTTTTTTTTTTGTAATAGAGATTGGGTCTCACTATGTTGCCCAGGCTGGTGTTGAACTCTTGGTGTCAAGCTATCCTTCACATCAGCCTGCTGAGTAGCTGGGACTACAGGTACAAGTCACCACACTTGGAAGAGGTGACAGAGAGGTGCGGGCAGGGTTAATGGAACCAACAAGAGACAAGGAGGTAGTGTGGACTAGAGACATTCCCTTTGCTGAGACTGGGAAGCCACTGGACAGCATTACAAGGGGAGGAAAAAATGTCATGTAAAAATGATCTAGTAAGAGACACAACCCAGAAACCTTGCCTCTTTAGGAAAACCACAGTCTCGGAAGATCTTATCTACCGACAGAGATGTCTGCTAAAGCAGCATATCCCAACTTCTCTCTCCTTCTGCCCTCCAATCTTCTTACAAGGCCTCCCATAGGAAAGCAGCTGACAAGGAAGTCTTTCCACAGGGGCCGATCAAGGCAGGCTCCAACAGCAAAAATAACCAGGATTTCTGACCCCAAATGACTTGGTTTTCACCCTTTCTGCCTTGCCCAATTATTGCTGCTTCCAAAAACGATCCTTCTTCCAGTGTGCAGGGGGTCAATGCCTATAAGTTCAATCGTTTTGTTTTTCGAATTCTTCATGTACATTAAGCCACATCTTGCATGAGCCGAACAGAAATATTTTGCTGGCTGGTGGTCACAATTCCAGAGGAATGATGCATTTTTTAAACTCTAAATCCATCCATTTCAAGTAATAAACAAAAAGTGCTTATAAAATAAGTAGTATAAAGTAAGTGCTTACTAAATAAAAGTACTTTTGGACTTTTTTTAATTTTTATTTTTTATTAAATGATAAATATGTACATTAATGCAATTCTGGGGTATAGTGTGGTGTTTTCACATACAATATGAAATATTTTCATCAAACTAGTTAACACAGCCTTCATGTCATTTTCTTAGTTAATTGTGTTAAGACATTCGTATTCTACTCTTAGAAAGATTCACTTGAACCCTTGTAAGATAAACCATAGAAGTGATCCCTCTAAGCACTCTCCCTACACCCTTCTCCCTCCACACACCCCCCTTCTCCTCCCCATATTCTTAGGCTATAAATGGATTATAGCTTTCATATTAAAGCTATAAATTAGTTTCATAATAGGGCTGAGTACATTGGGTACTTTTTCTTCCATTCTTGAGATACTTTGCTAAAAAGAACATTTTCCAGTTCCATCCATGTAAACATGAAGGATGTAAAGTCTCCATCTTTCTTTAGGGCTGCATAGTATTCCATGGTGTACATATACCACAGTTTGTTGATCCATTCATGGATGGATGGGCACTTGGACTTCTTCCATGACCTGGCAATTATGAATTGGGCTGCAATAAACATTCTGATACAAATATTTTTGTTGTAATGCAGTTTTTGGTCTTCTGGATATATACCTAATAAACAAATTGTAGTATCAAATGGCAGGTCTATTTTTAGTTCTCCAAGTGTTCTCCAGACATCTTTCCAAAAGGAACATATTAGTTTTCATTCCCACCAGCAGTGTAGCAGTGTTCCCTTTTCTCCACATCCATGCCAGCATCTCTGGTTTTGGAATTTTGTGATATGGGCTAATCTTACTGGAGTTAGGTGATATCTCAAAATAGTTTTGATTTGCATTTCTCTGATGATTAAGGATGGTGAGCATTTTTTCATATATTGGTAGGCCATGCACCAATCTTCTTTAGAGAAATTTCTCTTC
>CAUYQV010068470.1:0-15642 GCA_963574575.1 Galagoides demidoff | reverse complement strand
TAAAGTCTCCATCTTTCTTTATGACTGCATAGTATTCCATGGTGTACATATACCACAGTTTGTTGATCCATTCGTGGATCGATGGGCACTTGGGCTTCTTCCATGGAGGGCATGGTATTTTTAATCAGAACTCAAAACTTTGAAAACAGCATACCTTGGAATAATCTTTGGAAGAAAACTTTCAAACATTCTAAAATAGTGTTTTTTAACTTCTTTTATCTCACAGCACACTTGAACCTACAAAATTCCATAGCCCACTTAAATTATGTTGATCAAAAAAAAAAGAGAGAGAGAGAGAGTTAAAAAAAAAAAATAGGGCAGCACCGGTGGCTCAGTGGGTCGTGTGCCAACCCCATATACCAAGAGAGTGGAGGGTTCAAACCCAGACCCTGCCAAACTGCAGCAAAAAAAATAGCCAGGTATTGTGGCAGGCACCTGTAGTCCCAGCTACTCCAGAGGCTGAGGCTGGAGAATCGCCTAAGCCCAGGAGTTGGAGGTTGCTGTGAACTGTGACACTATAGCACTCTACTGAGGGTGATAAAGTGAGAATGTCTCAAAAAAAAAAAAAAGGAAAAATAAAAAAATATATACTTGCTGTGCTTTGGACTTTCTTTGGAAATTTAATTTTTTTAATTAATTTAACTAATGATCTTTAAAAGTTTTTGCAACACACCTAAGATCCTCTCACAGCACACTGGTTTAAAATCACTGTTCTAGAAGAATAAGAAAGATTTTCAGAACTCACAGGTGCGATCGTGTGTCTAATGGAAAGACCAGAAGCTGTAAACGTGACAGTCCTTAGCAACTCTATTACTAATCTTGTGCTTTCCCAGGTCTAGTAAGAATTTTGGAAAGCAAAATTGATGCAATTATCCTAAAACTTGTCTCAGAAAGTTTTTAAAAATACTCCTAAAAAGAGAAGAAAAATGGGTATCTGGTGATTTGTTTTCCTTTTCTGTGTTTTAGAAATGTTTTCATAATTTCCTCCCCCCAAAAAATTATGATGAAAATGTTAATTTGTAACTATTTAATAAGTAAATCTCTTATTATTAAAGCCTTAATACACAAAAATATGACATTGAAGTAGAAATAATAATATGTTTCCATTCATGAATCTTTTAGAAATGGGTTCGGTGAGTGTTAATCTTGAAACAGGAACTGAGCTAGTCTCTGAGGATTCGATGAGAAATAGGATGCAGCGCCTGTGCCCAAGAAAGTCCACAGTCCTAGACAAGGCAAGGGAGTGAATATGAAATGACAGCATGGCCTTTGTTCTTAGTGTCAGGATGGTGATGCAGGGTGCTATGGAAGCATATGCGGGACGAACTCCCAGGGAGAGATGTAGAGCTGAGACTTAACAGATAAAAAGGCGGGCAGAGGCGGGAAGCATTCATCAATGAGGCTGGGCACACAGGCAAGCACCATATCATAAGGGCCCATTCCCATCATGCCCGGGACTGAATGTTTTCTCCACTTAAGCGTCAGGCACTGTTCCTGGAATTACCACCTGTCTCTAATTCAGAAGGGCACAGGGATTCATTCTTTGAGTGCATTTTCATCAGTACGGATAGATTTTGATCCAAAATGATACTTGGAACTCAGGCCATTAATCACATTTAAAAAAAAAAAATTCGTTGGTGAAATCTTATTTTCTAAAATAAAAGTGCTGACTTGTTATTGTTTCCTTTAGTGACCCAGTGATCAAACCGAAGACACTTACCAGTCACCAAGCAAACCAAACTGAGGAGGGGTCAGAAGGTGTGGACAGGCTGCAAGTGCCAGGTCAGCTTCACTTTGGGGCTGACGTAAAAAAATTATCTTTCTCACCTTGCCCAGGAAGTTTTCAATCGGACATGCAGAACTGTAGTCCAAGTTGGCCTGCACACAGCAGAAAAAACAGGGCAAGGCACCTGAAATTGGTGGGTTCTTTCTCAGCAGGGTGGCCAACTTTGGTATGCAGAACAGATCTTTTTCATGTCAGGACTGAAGATCACGGGAATCCCTGGGAGGAAAAGGATGGAAGACAGGGCAAGTGTTACAGAAGTGAGGGTGCCGATGATGACAGCAAAGGAACCCAAGAGAGAATGCTGCAGGCAGCATAAGAATTCAGAGCTGGGGGTAGAGTCCACCTGTGGTCAGGACTGGCTCAGAGACCAGCCAAGTAAACAATCAAGACCCAAAGGGGATCTCCCTACGCTGGTAAAATGGGTTTATCAGGACAGCATCGCACTGTACTCCCCCGCTGAACTGGACCCTCTAAGCTCATTTTCTAGGTGCTACAAGGTTGCCAGGGCCAACAATCTTTTCCCTTTCTGGGTTTAGAAAACTGTAAAGCTAGAACTTTTCTGATATTTTGGAGTAAGAGAAGGATTTCTGAAACCTGGCTGAAGTCAAGAAGTCCTGGGGAAACTGTTGTCCCTGCTATGGCTGCTGCTAGGATTGAACTAGAAAGAAGCATGCCCATCTTTCTCTTTTCTAAACAGACTCAGCCTGAATTCTTGATAATACTCACAGGGAAGTTACTTTAGAAAAATCATCCTCTAGCACTTCTCCTGGGTCCAGCAACTCTGCTAGGGATATACAGAATGGACAAGGCAGGGTCCTTGCATCAGAGGTTACAGACAAATAAAAATGCAAATGAGATATAGGTTATGAGTCCTGTTTAATGAGAATATGAATAGGAAGGTTAAAGGCATAAAGAAGGAAATTTTAACCCTGTTCTGTGAGATTGATGGAGGCTTCCAAAAGGATGGGCTAGGTTTGGCAGGTCAAGAATGGTGGAAACGTCTTTAAGACAAAGCTAATAGAAAATGAGGTCATGGGAGCAGAGTGCAAGGCCTCCCCAGAGGATTTAAGGCAGGATCAGAAGGTATGACTTGGGGGGAGTAGGAAAAGAAGATGGAGAGGCCAGGCGTGGTGGCTTACACCTATAATCCTAGCACTCTGGGAGGCTGGGGCAGGTGAATTGCTTGAGCTCTGGAGTTCAAGACCAGCCCGAGCAAGAGTGAGAACCCATCTTGGTGGGTAAAATGGTAGATGCCTGTAGTCCTAGCCACTCAGGAGGCTTGAACCCAGGAATTTAAGAGTGCTGTGGGCCATGATGCCATGGCACTCTACTCAGGGGAACAGAGTAACACTCTGTCTCAAAAGGAAAAAAAAAAAAAGACAGAGAACTAAGACTGTGAGCCATTCAAGAAGCCTGCATGAGATCTTTAAGTCAAAAGGAAATCAAGAAAGGGTCTTAGGGAAAGAGGTGTTATGACCCTTGTTATTTTATCAAGAAGTTGGATCTGACCATTATGATAAAAACAAACTAGTTAAATCAGTTATCTAGCTTTCAGAACTCACTCAGTTCTTAACTTGGCAAAGATACCCCACATTGTGTGTCTTTAGTTCTAGCTCAAATCCTCTGAGTCATATCATATTAGACTAGTCAAGTCCTGACTGGGGAAGTTTAGCAGCATTAATTCTGTATTGCTGACCTCACACTGCTGGGTCTTCAGCCTGGAGCTTTTCACCACCCTTTCAGTGTGGATTAGAACAGAACAATCCACACATCACCCTAGCTCATTCATTAATTATAAAACCTCAGTCTCAGAAGGCTGTGGGCATTGTGGGACCTGTCTGATTAAGTGTGATGGGTACTGGGCCCGCTTTACTGACAGCCAGTAAATTCACAGTGGATCTTCACCTTTTCTTTTTAATTCAAGAAACTGTAAAGGAAAAATTGCACCAGATACTTGTTAAAAAAAATGGTAAGGAAGAATTTATTCAAGACTATTGGAATAGAGGAGAGAGATTAAACTTAACTTCATTGGGAAAAAAAAAAAGGCAGGGGGAATTTTTAAACCCTGAGATGAGCTAATGAGAAAACAGTAGGAGACATCAGGGAGAGGTTGGTGGATGAGATCAGGCCACCTGTTTGCTACTGGCACTTACAGAAAGTAGAGTCCTCTCCTGGAGATTGGGAGGTAAGGATGCTATAGTGGTCCCTGATTACATTTCAAAGAGATAGATCCCAAGTCCTTGGAAAAGACATTTCCTGGCTGGAGAAGATTTCCATCTCAAAAGGGTAGAGAAAGAATTTATAATTGCAGCTTTTTAAAAGTACAATACTCTAAGAGAAAAGTGAGGTCAGAGGTCCATAGTCAGGAAGAAGCTTGGCTAAAGTTTAGTCACGCTAAGGGGACACTATGGCTGTTGTGGTCAAAAAGCACCTCATATCTTATGAGCAATATTACTCTCCAGGCAGTATATTCAGAGGAAACTATTGCATTTCTTAGGAAAGTAAAATAAATTCAGCCCCTGAAGTTGCAGCACCCGGTGAGCTCTCTTCTCTTACAGTTGCCAACTCCTGTACCCACCCACGTGCTTTCTGCATAAGTCATCTTACTCCTAAGTAAGAGTCATCTCACTCCTCTGCCAGTTTTCCCTAAGATACCTCTGACAGTGTGCAAAGCACAGGCAATGTTGGGTGATGTGAATGTTGGCAGACCACCACCCTTTAAAGGAAAGTGGCCAGGTAGCGTGATTCCTCCTGATTTGTTTCTATTTCTGAGTAATATCTTGGCTATTTGAGGTTTTTTTCTGGTTCCATATAAAATGAAGTACTATTTTTTCCAGATCTTTAAGGTATGACAGTGATGTTTTGATAGGGATTGCATTAAATTTGTAAATTGCTTTGGGTAATATGGTCATTTTAACAATGTTGAGTCTTCCCAGCCATGAGCGTGGTATGTTTTTCCATTTGTTAACTTCTTCAGCTATTTCTTTTCTCAGAGTGTCATAAATGAGATGAGGTATATATGAACCAGTGTGATGTAAAGCTCCTAATGCTATGTGAAATCAACACATTGTACCCCATAAATGCATTAATGTATACATGATCTATGCATTTATGATTTTATAAAAATTAAAAATAAAATAAAAATAAAAGAGAGTGGCCATTTACTTTTGCCTCAGCAAACATGATCTATCTTCCCTATAAAGCCTATTAAACCAACTATGCCAGAATATCTTCAAATCACCTAAAATCAGCTCACTCCTCTTCCTTTTTCCAAGGTTCATTTATTTGCTAATTTATTTCTCAAATACGTGTGTGCCACATCCTCTACTAGGCAATAGATAACCAAGTTCTCTCTCCCAAGACAGACATGCCCTGTGCTTCTTACTACAGAAACCACAAACTGCCAGTCTCCATGGTTTGCATAATATTAACGTGATAATATGCGTAATAAGTATTTACTAAGTAGTTCTAGCAAGCTGTATGCCAAGTACTTTCCATCATTTATATTGTCAAGCCTTCATAACAACCCTATGAGTTCCCAATACCTTTATTATCAGATTGCTACTTTACAGACTAGAAACCTGAGTCATAAAGTGGGTTAAATAAATTATCCCAGGTTAAGTGGTCATTAACAGTAGAATGGGAACTTGAAACCAGGTCGCTGTGACCTTAAGCCCATGCTCCTAATCAGTATGTTAGGACCCCTGCTGAGTAGTACACAGAGCATTGTACACCTGCTTTACCTGGTGTAAATTCAACAAGCATGTATGACACACAAAGAGAATTTAGAATTCGTGTTGTAAGTAGAAATGCGCCTGTTCAGGGGCAGAGAGGATGAGAGGCGTTCTCTTAGATGCCAGCAGTATATGAAGCTGGATGCTAAAACCCAATCACTGAGCTCCCGGAGGCCCAGGAGGTTGGTCCATAGTTTGGTGAAACAGACATCTGTCAAACATCCAGTCTGCCAGGAACTGTTGTACATAGCTGAGAGAGAGCCATGCACCGGAGAAGTTCTCTGTCCTTCGGAAGGCCACATTCTTTAGTGCCACATGCCCCCAACTCCAGACAATGTTTGCTACATACACATTATTACCTGCAGTTACTTATTTGAAATTTGTCTTTATGTAAACCCACTTTATAGTATCACAGCGAATGGAAGAAAAAAGACAGAATTAATTATTGACATTAATTAAAATAATCATAGCACTACCAAAATGTACTCCACCTATATACTACCTAAGCTCGTCACAAGTGCCACCCGGGAAGGACCGCTTGCTCTCAATCTTCTTTTGGTTTCCTCTTTTCCCGTCTGCCCTGACCATCATTCCACAACTCCCAGGCCCAGCTCACACTCTGGGAAAATGCACTAGCCCCCCACCACTCTCCTCTGCTTCTATTCTACCTGCCACCCACTGCAGCTGACTTACTGAGTACTTGAGAAAGTAACCCTCCTTGGAGCATGCTCATAGAATAACAGCTATCAATGACTAGGAATCTGCAGTGTGCCAGAAGCTTTACCTGGATTACTATGTTATTTAACCTTCAAATAGTCTGATGTGGAAAATACTATTATCATCCTCTTTTTTATAGGGGAGGAGACCCAAAGCTTACCTTGGGAATATGTAAAAGTAGTTACATAATTTGCTTAAGACCCTACAGTTAGAAATTTGCAGATCGATTTACCTCTAAAGTCTATACACTCTCAAATCTTAAATTGTTCAATGTTTCTATGCCACAGTTAATGGAAGGACTACATTTGGGCCCATGCTGCATCTCATAGAAGGATTGCCTTCCCATCCCACCTACCCACCCATCACCCCCTCTACCTTCCTCTGAAGGTCATCTGCTGTACATCCCCACAGTTGTCCTTTCAAACCACAGATCTATCCCCCTCCCTCCCATCTTTCCCTGACTCTTTCTACATGTTTTTCTCACTCTCTGCCTCTCTCTCTCTCTCTCTCTCTCTCACACACACACACACACACACACACACAAAGAACTCTGACCTCTGTTGCCTGGCTTCCCACTGCCTTCAGCAGGTAGGAAGAAGTTCAAACTTTGTACAGCATTCCAACGTCTTCTGGAGAGCTGATTTTCCACAACCTGATTTTCCTGCACCTTCCCTCTCACCTCACAGCTACATTAGACCTTGACCTTCTCCAAGAAGGTCATTCTTTCTCATGGCTTTGGAAAGTACAGCCAGGCATGCTGCTGGGTTGAAGCAAAGACATGGGCTATAGAGTAAACAGGCCTCTGTTTGAATTGCAGCCTTGGGAAGGTTTTATAACCTCAGGAGCCTCCTCTGTTTTCTCACATATGAGACACTGATAATTCTTACAATCCCTTGTCAGGTGCCTGAAGCACCCTGGGAGTGCCTGGCACTGTGCATGGTGATTGGGATCTGGCAGTCATTCAGATACTCACTGTTATAACTGCATCCCTACTGCTCCTTTGAAAACTACCTGGAATTGTGCTTTTTGTCTCATCTTGACAAATGTTTGTCTATTATTAGCTCAAATATCATCTCTTTTATGAAGCTTTTCCTGATTTCCTCAGGCAATATTAATTCCTCCTTCCTCTGTTTTTCCCTCGTACTCAGTGTTGCCCTCAACTGTAATGTTTGAAGTTGGGTTTTAATTATCTATCCCTTGTTTCTCTCTATGGTTAGACTGCAAGCCCTTTAAGAGCCTGTGTCTACCAGGTGCAATAGCCAGTACTTGGTAAGCTGATGAGTGTTTCTTGAGTGACCTAACCTGTCCCCACCCTCCCAGACATTAATTGCATCTGAATAATGCCATAGAATTAGTCTAAAAGTTTAAACACTGAAGCAGGAGCAATGGGGTGGATGAGTGGAAGGTGGGACCTTTCTCCAGAATCCCCAAACACTTACATGCATCAAGCCATTTTAGTCCTAGAAAATTTCTCTTCAAATTATACTGGTCTCCCCTTAGAAACATGAGGGAATTCTATGACAGAAAGAGATAATGCGTATAAAACCTTTTCACTGTAAATGTTGATTATTTATGAACTCTTACAGGAATGGGAACCTCTGGAAGTTGGTACACGAGAGAAGCCATCCCTGCCCCCCAACTCATAACAAGTGAATGTTGGAGTAAATCTCTTCATTAACCAGACAGAGAAAGGAATTTATGTTCCAAAGTAATCACCTCTCATTTCTTCAGCCCCCAAACCCCAAAGACTCCACTTTCTGCACATTCTCTCTAAAGGGATAAACCTTTGCTGACCGGCTGGGTACAAGGAAGACTTCAGCAGGTAGACGCCATGGAGCTCACAGCCCAAAGCAGACACCACAACACTGCCTGCAAGCCCGTGGGTGGCCTTGGCTGGGGAAAGCCCGTCCTTCAAGCAACTGAGGCAGGAGCCCATTAAAGGTGTTAATTTTACATGATATGGCACGGCGAGTTTATAAATAAATAACAGCTGAACATTCCCCATGGTTCCTCTCCTCTGCGTTTCTGTGTACCTGCTGCAGGCCTGGCAGCAGCAGGAGCCTCTCAGATGCCAGTTCCGGAATTGCCCCTCTCTAAGTGAGGAAGGAGGCGTTTCTGTCACCAAGACTTGATCACTTTTGAAGCTTTCATCGCTGGATCCAGCCACCTTTAAAAAATACCCACTAATCCATCCTCTGTGGTTAGATATGCTCAGTTGAAGATTATCATCATGAGCCGCAAGAACAAAACACAGATGTTAGAGTTTCAGAAAAATGTACTGTTGGGGACCATTAGTAAAAAATACTGTTTAAAATCTATAACGTATGTAACTGTTAAATACATAAAAATCCCATGTACCAAGAGGCAAAACATGATGAAAGTTGTTGAATATTTTAAGTACCTATATTGCTGCATAAAATGGTTCTGTGCAGTAGAATTTTCTATTGCAGGAGATTTATGAAATTTTGTCAAAGTGGTAGATCATGCTGAAGTCAGGGGAAATACTAGCACACTTTAGGTTGCTTTCTATTTTTAATTAAGTTTGAAACTGCATCTTTGCACTTGTGAGTGTACACATAAATACATGTAAGTGCAGATGTGATTAACAATAATGCTGATCTATGCAGACATTCATATTCACTCCCACAATGACCCCCTCCCACTGCAAAAAATATTACCTAATTGAGGCTGGGTCTGTGTAATCATAATGAACTGCATGTAGGGTGACAGAATACCACCAGCATGGTTTGCCCTCACTGATTTTAACAGCTTAGGAGGAGAGAATTGAACAGCCCTTTTAGAGTCCTGACCTGGATGCCATGACATTAAACTATGGTCCTTGCCATATTTACCCGTGTCAATGAAGAGAGAAAGCAATTGAGTTTGAGTAGGTGACTAGAGTCCATCTAATGCTTACTCCAAGGCAGAGAAAAGGAATCAAAGTTCCTTTGAGGATTAACCGGGGCCCAAGTTACTCAGAGTTCAAAATACTAAGTAAGTATTTACAAAGATGGGCAACCAAGGGCAAATGCGTAGTAATGTCAGATGCACAGCAGTAAGAGTCTAAGGTAGAGGAAAGCAGAGGAAAAAAGAGACAAAAAGGTCAGTGGGCTCTCTGACCACAACTTCAGGCCTTTCTCTCCACAAGCTATACCCCAGCCCACATTCAGTCTTCTGGATCAACCTCTCTTCTCCAGATTTCCACAGTGCATGGAGTCCATGTCATATGACCCAGCTTATAGTTACATGCTCTTCTGTCCCATTCATGTTGTTTTATATGTGTTCATTTTCATCCTAACTGGATTTAAAGTCTGTCTGGAGAGCAGGAGCTCCACCTCACGTGTTGGGGTTCTCCTCTGGGTCTTGCACAGCTTCATGCACATTAAAGTTTCAGTGATTGCTCATTGGGTGAGTCAATTGATATTGATTTGTGTCATTTTTGGCCTGTGGAAAGGACTGACAGCCAGTGCCACTGTTTTTTGCCCCATCATGGCACGTTTACACACCTGTTCCAACATTTGTACAAAGCATATAAACATGCAATCTGAACCCCATGACAATATGTTTCTATTTATTATACACTTTCTGCCCTGTAACTTTTTAATGAAATCATCCTATAGGTCTGACTCATTTTTTTCTAATAGCTGCATAAAATTATATTGTGTGTCTCTATTGTAATTTACTTACAGGCACACCTCATTTTATTGTGCTTTGTTTTACCGTGCTTTGCAGATAATGTGCTTTTTATGAAATGAAGGTTTTCGTGGTAGCCTTGTCTGAAGTGAGTCTATTTGTGCCATTTTCCAGTAACCCATGATCACTTTGTGTCTCTATGTTACATTTTGGTAATTCTCACAGTGTCCTAAACATTTTCATTATTATATTATCTATTACACTGCTCTGTGATCAGTGACCTTCGATGTGGTATTTTAATTCTTCTGGGGTGCCACAAATTGGCCCCTGTAAGGTGGAAAACTTAGTGTGTGTTCTGAGTGCTCTGCCAACTGGCCTTCTCCTTGGGGCTCTTTATTTACAGAGACAAAACAGACTGAAATTAGGCCAATTAAAACTATAATGGCCTGTAAGTGTTCAAGTGAACAGAAGAGTCTTATTTTTCTCACTTTAAATCAAAAGCTAGAACTGATTTACCTGGGGAGGAAGCCAAGATAGGGAAAAAGCTGGATCTCTTGTGCCAAACAGTTAGCCAAGTTGAAAATGCAAAAGAAATGGTCTGGAAAGAAACTAAACGTGTTACCACAGTGAACACATGAAAGATCACACATGAAGCAGTCTAATTGCTGAGACGGAGAAAGTTTGAGTGGTCTGAGTGAAAAATCAACCAGTCACAGCACTATTTTAATGCAAAGCCCAATCCAACTAAGGCCCTAACGCTGTTCAATTCTATGAAGGCTGAAATTGGTGAGGAAGCTGTAGGAGCAAAGTGGGAAGTTAGCCAAGGTAGGTTCATGAAGTTTCCATGAAGGAAAAAAAAATCTTCATAACAAACCTGCAAGGTAAAGCAGTAAGTGCTGATGTAGTAGCTGCAGCAAGTTATCCAAAATACCTACTTTAGATCATTCGGGAAGGTGACTACAATAAATAATGGATTTTCAAGTTAGATGAAACAGCCCTCTGTTGGAAGAAGATGCTATCCAAGACTTCCATAGCTAGAGAAGAGAAATCCATGCCTGGCTTCAAAGGACAGACTGACTCTCCTTGTTAGGAGGTAATGCCTCTGGATATTTAAAGTTGAAGCCAATTCTCATTTACTATTTTGAAAACCCTAGGGCCCTTAAGAATTATGCTAAGTCTACTCTGCCTGTCCTCTCTGAAACAACAAAGCCTGGATGACAGCACATCTGTTTACAGCATGGTTTGCTGAATATTTTAAGCCCACTGTTGAGATCTACTGCTCAATAAAAAGAGTTTTATCAAAATATTACTGCTCACTGACAATGCACCTGGTTACCAACTGCTTTGATGGAGATGTACAAGGAGATGAATGTTGTTTTCCTGCTTGCTAACACAACATCCATTCTGTAGCCCATGGATCAAAGAGTCACATTGACTCTCAAGTCTTATTATTTAAGAAATATATTCCATAAGGCTATAATTACTCTAAATCACATGGAGAGTGATTTCTCTAATGGATCTGAGCAAAGTAAATTAGAAACCTGTTGGCAATAATCTGTCATTCTAGATGCCATTAAAAAACACTGTGAATCATGAGAAAATACAAAAATGCCAACATTACCAGGAGTTTGAAGGAAGTTAATTCCAACCCACATGAATGACTTGGAGGGGTTTGAGATTTCACTGAATGAAGTAACTGCAGAGCGGGAAAAAGTAAGAGAACTAAAATTACTTATGGGACCTTCTGAGTGGGGTATCACATCTCTAATCTCAGCACATCAGGAACCAAGGTGGGAGGATATCTTTAAGCCAGGATTTCGAAACAAATTGGTCAGCATACTTAGAACTTGTCTCTACAAAATTTCTTTTAAAAAAATAGCTGGGGATGGTGGCATGTGCCTGTATGTCCAGTTTCTCAGGAGACTGAAGCAAGAGGATCGCTTGAGCCCAGGAATTTGAGGTTACAATAAGCTATGATTATACCACTGCACTCCAGTTCAACAGACATAATGAGACCCTGTCTCTAAAAATAAATAAATAAATAATTTGAAAAATGTGGAGCCTGATTATGTGACTACATCGCTGCAATCTTAAGACAAATTTGGAAAATATGAGAAGTCACTTTTCATAGATGGGCAGAGAAAGTAGTTTCTTGAGATGAAATCTATTCCTGGGGAAGATACTGTGAACATTGTTGGGACAGCAGCAAAGGATTTAGAGATGATCACAGAAATTTAGTTGATATAGCAGCAGAAGGCTTTGAGAAGATTGACTCCAATTTTCAAAGTTCCACTGTGGGTTAAATGCTGCCACATGCTACAGAGAAATATTTCATGAAAGGAGTGGTAAATCAATGGGGTAAACTTCATTGTCTTATTTTAAGGAATTGGCAAAGCCACCCTAACCTTCCTTAACCACTACCTTGATCACAGCACCTATCAATATCAGACCAAAGCTCCCCACCAGCAGAAAGTTTACTATTCACGGATGGTTCAGTGATTGTTAGCATTTTTTAGCAATAAAGTATTTTAAAATTAAGGTATGTACATTTTTTACAACTAATGCTATTGCACATTTAATAGAATGTAAACCTAACTTTTATATGCACTGGGAAACCAAAAACCTGGTATAAATCTCTTTATTGAGATATTCATTTTCTTCTGGGCATATGGAACTGAAGCTACAATATCTCTAAGGGATCCCTGTATCCACTTCTCCATTGATAGACGTTTGGCATGTTGCTGTTTACTATAACTCGATAATTGACATTATGCCAAATAAATGTATCTTTGTCTTTTTATACTTGTGCTTTTATTTCTTGTAGATTCTCAGAATAGAACTGCAGAAATAAAGCTTGATTTGAAAAATATAATTATTACATATGCTTCCCCATATTTAATTTCCCCAAAACATAAAGTCAGAAACTAAGTCATCTTCCCACCATTAATAAATTTGAATGTCTGTTTCCCCACACTCTTGACAATACTGAATATTATCGATCTTTTAAATATTTCCCAACACAAAGGTTCCAGATCAAGGTTAAGATTCAAGTGAAAAAAATGGAATCTCACTGTTTTGTTTTGCATTTCCTGCCTGCTAGTGAAATTAAGTCTCTTCATTTCCTATTTGCATATCTTTTTTTAAGAATTGCCTTTTATTCTGTTCATTTTTCATATTTTTTTTCATATTTGAATATTAGGGATTTTTTCACTCATAAATGATGCACATATCATTATCCCAGATGAATCTTATATTTTTATATCTTGTAAACTTGAGGATGATTACTGTATCTTAGAGCCTGTCTCCCAATCCCCTCTTACTAGCAGCACAGGCGTATCATATAATAATATGTCCACTGAGGAGATTCAATCATTTCATGTAACCATTTCAACCAGAATCCATCAATAGGAATTTGGAAATTCAATAAGATAAAAGCGAGACTGTCTTCGGCAAAGTCCTCACGATAGGTGGTACTGCAGTGAGACAGTGCTGTGGTTCTGGGTGATGAACTGTGTAATGTAAGACCTATCCCAGAAGAGGGCAGTGGTGGGGCAGCTACCGGTTTCCACACCATGGGAGGAGGATCTTGGGAGAGCATGAAAGGATTCAGAGCCCTTGTCCAACCGGCTACAGGTTCAGGGAAGCTCTGTAGAGGGCCTCTGGAACTCCAAGCAAGATACAGAAAGCAACATGGCAGGAGGTAAGGAATAACGCGAATAGGTGGTGGCCCAAACTTTCCTCTTAGCTTTGCTTCATCATTCTGATTGGTTGGTGCTCAGGCTGTACACCCTATTAATCCTTTATCACTCTTGGTTTGGGCAGGTAAAAGGTGAAGGTAATATTATAAGAGGTGTTGCTATGACCCTTAAGTATCGTAGGTATAAATACCAATCTCAACTCTAACTCAACTCTGTGAAAACTGGCTCCTGGATAAGCTGGCCCACTTTGTCTTTAATTATAGAAAGGAAATACATCTTTCTTATAATGAGCCTTGAAAAAAATTAGAATTGAAGTTTGATTTAGGGAAACAAAGTCACCAAGCACACTATTGACTTGCATATAGTTTTTGTTCAGTAAATGTATACTAATCAGTTACTTGGTAGCAGAGGATCTTTTGGCCCAACTAATCCTGATACTACTTTAAATCTCTACTCTGTCCCTGTAGCTCTTGGGATGTAAAAGCTACTACAAATTAAACAGCAACACTTCAAAAAGTCGCCTTGTATCTTGAAATCAAACTACACGTGGAAAATGCAGGATAAAACCTTGACATTGGCAATTTAAGAAGACACGCTTGTTTTTTAATTGATGTAATATACTTCCTTATCAACCACAACTTTCCCTCATCATAATAGGAACATTTTTAAATCCCCCCCTTTTTTTTACTTAATTGCTTATATGTGTATATTTAAGGCCACTTGACTTCATAGTCCATTCAAAATGCAGTTCAAAGACACCCACCTAATCTATTTCTTCCAAACAATGAGCCTGGTTTGACTGTGGAAAAAGAAATATTGAAGAATCTTCTAGGGAGGCTTTGAACATTGCCCAGGGAAAGGGCACATTCAGGGAATGGCCAAGTACTTTGAAAACCCTAAGGAGCTTTGTAGCTAGGAATGACCTTCTAACCTCTCAACAGCTTTTTGCAAACAAAATCTTTCAGGCTTCATCTAAAAGACAGGTGAGGAACAATTTGAAGAATGACGTTTTCCTTTGTGTCAGGTTATAGAGATCAGCAATTCTAACCTTTGTGTTCTATTCTATCTATTATATTTCTGATCTAAATAAGGAATTATTTATTACCAGAAAATGGTGGTATTAAGATCACAAGTCTCTTCTGAGCATGACTTTGATCCACAACCAGATGTAGAGATTTAGAAAGGAGAAGGCTATGTATTGAGAGAGAATCCTAAGGAGCACTCTGAGAAGTTGCCTGTCTGGGCAGAATGCATGCTGGTCATTGACAGTGAACTTGTCTTACAATTTCTTGATTTCGGTTTGCTTTGGATGCACATTTCTCCAGCAACTTCATGTTTTATTTTTCCATGTAGATGGGATTTCTTCTCCATTGTAAGAAATAAATAGATTTTCTAGAATTATAATTCAATGTAATTGTTTTACAAAATCACAATGGGATGAGTTTATATTCTTCCATTAATATTTCCTGGTAATGGTCTAGGGAATATTCACCATACAACAGGAAAAATGTCTCCTGAGAATGGATCTGGTACACAGTGATTCACTCTTCTCCCACATGAAATTGTCAGTCTGTTATTAAAACTAAGCCTTAAAGATACTTAAAATCTTAAAGTAGTTGGGACATTTTTTTTAAAAAGCAACATTTAATACCTTTTGAATGTTGTTTTTGGAAGCAGACTCTTCCTTAGGTTCTGGGAAAATCAACCTATGAGTCCGTTCCGTTTTCAAATGTAAAGACTTTTTTCTGAAATGGAGATTTTGGAGGCTAGCAGCCAGAAAGAGCTAAAGTGCTCTGGGCGGTAACAGAGTAGCTTCTTGTGTAGATAGCACTGGCTCTCTGCAAGTTATGCTTCCTTCAGAGAGATGTTCTTTTTCTGATTATGAATTGAGTATTCTCTGTGTCTGAAAGTATTCTCTGTGTTCTGAAAATCTGTAGGGGAAAGAGGTAGGATAGGAGGGAGGGAGAAAGTGGAAGAGAAAAGGAGGAAGGGAGACGGAAACAGTGACAGATAGAGAGACAGAGGGAAACAGAAAGAAAGAGAGAGAGAGAGAGGCAGACAGAGGGAGCTGGAC